>CM049799.1:19036502-19212310 GCA_027422405.1 Ptychobarbus kaznakovi | reverse complement strand
TGCAAATTTCGAGACAGGCACATTCGATTATTCGGTTATCAAATATCACTGTTTGTGTTCCACTGAAGAAAGTAAGTCACGGGTTTCAAAGACATGAGGATGAGTAAAGGATGACAGAATGTTCAATTTTAGGTAAACTATAACTTTAATGCTGGTCATTATATTGAAATTCACAGTTCTGCTCTTCTGCTCTGTCATGTTTGGCACCATAATTGCTACACTTACTGTACATAATAATTATTTATAATGACTGAATTCTGTAGTTAATTACACACTGTCTTTACACCGTCTTCACTGTCCTTTATTTCCAGAGTCCTCCTACACTTTTGTCTCTGGGATTGAGACACAAGATAAACACTTAGAGTGAAATACAGTCAGGACAGAAGTCAACTGGAGAGTCTCAGGGTTGTTGACAGACTAGTAGTACTTAACTCTCATTGTTACTTTCTTCTGCTCTTCCCTCCAGGAAAAGCTGAGCTCAGGTAGTGCAATTTGCATTGCAAAAGGACTTGTAGTCCATGTTGCTCTGCCAAATCCCATCCAGAGGCTTGTATGAAGAAAGAAAGTACTGGAAACGAGAGAAATGTGCTTCTGGTGACACAACATCAGATTTTTGGAGATACTAAATCAGTAAAAGTATCAGTAAAATACTGAACAAAACATGGAGAAATGTAGCATTACATTACTTGCTCACCAATACATCCTCTGCAGTGAATGGGTGCCGTCAGAATGAGAGTCCAAACAGCTGATACAAACACCACAATGATCCACAGCCCTCCAGTCCATCAGTTAACAACTTGTGAAGTGTAAAACTGTGTGTTTGTTAGAAACAAATATATTATTAAGGTGTTTGTAACATCAAACCATTGCTTTCAGCATAATATTGCTTCATCCAGTGAAAAAGTCATCTCACATGAATCAGGAGAGAAATATGCACAGATCACACAGCAACTGTCCAAAAACAATATAAACAAATATGCATGTGGATTTTGATTTGAGAGGACAGCATGGGACAGACTATTTTTTATTTTTTTTAATGGAGAAAGGATTATTATGGACTCGTATTTTGTCGAGAAGCGATGGTTTACAGTTACAATGCCTTAATGATGGATTTGTTTCTTATAAACATCCAGCATTTCACTTCACAAATCATTAATTTATGTACTGGAGTAGTGTGGATTACTTGTGGATTATTGTGATGGTTTTTATCAGACTCTCATTCTGGCGGCACCCATTCACTGCAGATGATACATTGGTGAGCAAGTGATGTAATGCTACATTTCTCCAAATCTGTTCTGATGAAGAAACAAACTCATTTAAAATCTTGAATAGCCTGTGCATTCTGTACATTGTCAGAATAATTTTGTATTCATTATTATTATTATTATATAATTTGTTTTATTAGGACCATATATATATATATATATATATAATATATATATATATATATATATACTGTATATATGACTTGTATTTATCAGATGAATACAAAATCCAAATCATCTAAGCTAAATAATCTCTCTTCTTATAAGACAAGTACGGGACGTCCAAAAATTACACAAAGTGAATAGACAGTACTCGTTACAACCCCTGTTTAAGAATCAATATTTTAAACTTGACCCCTGTGTTCACTTTGTGTTGTTTCTGAAGTGGTCATGTCCCCTTGCATTACATGGACTAAAAATCTTTGCTTGTGTTCATCTGAAGAAAGAAAGTCATAAACATCTGGGACGACATGAGATTCTTAATTTTTGGTTGAACTATCACTTTTAATAACATGATGCAGATGTTAAAAACATATTCAAGACAGAATGCAAGAATGGGCTGAATTAATGAAGAGTTATAGAATTAAAACATACAACATTAACATTTTGAAAGGCCACTTTTTTGTGTTATCTACGTCACTATCTAAGGGGATAATTAATCTTTTAATTGTTTATTTGGGACATTTTTATTAGTTTTTTCTCAGAATATATTGCTACATAATTATTAGTGACTAATTACATGAATTAATGAGCAAATCATGTAATTATTAAAATTAAGAAAATATTAATTGAGAGTCCAAATTCCTACTCAATGCGTCACATAATGACATTAATAAAACAACTTATCCACTACCTGGTAAGAACATCACAACATGATATACAATCGTGTTGTATACAGTGTTCATTATTTATTTATTTTAGATTTGTAACACTTAATAAAAAATAATAATAATTCCCACAAAAATATGTATTATATAAAAATTTGTATCACTGATTTAATTTTCACTCAATCTTGTGCATTCAGCCAATATATTACACTGCTAATGGCTCTATCAAAACAGAAAGAATAATGAATGCATTATATTAGCACATGCTGATAATAGGCTTGAAGCCAATGTGCATTTATATGGTGTTTTCTGAAAATGTACTGATTTTTTTTTCAAATCGCATACATTTAAATTTTTATGTTCCCATTCCTGTTTGATTATTAACCAAACAGAGGATGTGCTACTATTCCAGAAACAATTTATTCCCACATTGACACAAAATTACATTTACAGTTGACCCTGCACATATGCATTATGCATGCATGCAAAATCATTTTCAATATAGCTGGACTGCATAATGCATTGACTGTCTGCTTGCAAGGTAAGCAATCCCTGCTTGACTAATCTCTGTACTTCACTGAAGTCCCTTCATTCTCCTCTAGTCAATGCTAATTAACTTCCTCAAGCTACCTGCGGTGAAAGTAATCTGCCATCTGCTATGCTGGAGCAACTCCTAACCGGGCAGTTAGTGAGCTGCAAATGAACTTGGGATAATCATATGCATTAAATTGTAAACCAAAAACAAACAAAAAAAATGTTTATTCAACGAACAAAGTACTTGATCTGACAATAAAAAATTAACTTTGTTTGTATAGTCTAGTGCAGTCAGGTTGATCCAGTCACATTAAATTAGATTTGCATTTCCTGAAGGATATACCAACACTCGTATACCAGTAAATGTGTAGTTCTAAAGTAAGGTTATTCCGCTTATTTATCATGGTGATCCAAACCCATATGATGTCATCTTCAAAAAGATATCTATTTGCAATTTCAAGTCACACTCATCCAATAGGAAGCAATGTCTGAAGCATTCTGGGTTCCCCAAAGAACCTTTCAGTGAACAGTTCTAGAACCGTTTATGTTTTAGTGTGAAGAATATTTCAATACTATAAGGAACTCCGTAAGACTACAAAGAAACTGTAGTGTAATGAAAATGTTCCATGGGTGTTAAAAGCTCTTCATGGAGCCTAAGAAGAATCTTGAGTTTTTGTTTTTTTGGAGTGCAGCAATCAGAATTCAGCATGCAAATATTACTGGCATCATCACTGCCAGTTGTATTTTGAATGATGAAAATTCCATAACTTTGAGATTTTTTTATTTTATTTAAACAGAGATCACACCTATGGCTGAAATTTTCAACAAAACAAAATTGAAATGGTTTAAAAGTAATTTCATTTTTAGTTTGCCTGAACTATAATAACCATTTTATGATATCTTCATATCAATTTCAAGTCCTTTTTGAATCTTAATCCCTTGGGGTTGGAATGACATGAGGGTGAGTGAATGACATAATTATTTATATTTTTTGCTGCACAATTCCTTCTGAAAAGTGAGCAGAAATGCATGAAATAAAAAGCAGTTGTTAACAATTCCATTAGATTTGAACCAGGGTCAGGTTTCACTATAACCATTAAGAAATAAAGAAAACCATTTTTCATTCTACATCCTTGAGGTAAAGTGAGCATATTTCATATACATTCAGTGAATACACAATCATTTCAAGCAACAACTCTGCCAATCATCTTAAAAAGTGATAAAATGCATTCGATTTTCACCACTGCATAAACAACAATCTCCATAATTGTAAATATATCTAAGAGATGCAAAAAAATGAATGCAGTTATGTATAATTTCATCTCTAAGATAATAATGACACAATATAGCGCACTCATTGTGAGTCATCCCCTTTTTATCACATCTCTACGAGTTTCACATTAAAGCAAAACGCTTTCTGCAAAGAGCTCATCATGATTTCAGGTACAGTCATATCAGTATTGATTCGCCTCCCGTTGTGCTAGCATGCTAAATTGACGTATCTGGGCAAAGCTACCTTTCAGCTGATAGTAGCAGCATTTAGCCCACAGCCCTGAGATTAGGCCAGTGCCTCTGAGCTCATTTAATATCGCTACCAGTGTTCATTAAGGACTCAAAGGAGGCTGGGAATTTTCCCTTTAAGATAAGGGCAATCAATGATTACATGAGAAAGATGTGATTAAGCAGCCCCAGCCCCTCTGCACCGCCCTACTTGGATCCGGGGCGAGGCGGTTATCTTTACTTATTTAGCTGTGGTAAAGCCAACTCGTGGGAATGACAGGCACTGCAACAACACTATTGATTTGTTCTGCCGGCCTAAACAAAGTCCTATTTGAATTACACGCAGGAAACTTTTATGTGGAATACAGAGCGGCCTTAAACACAACCAAATATTTATTTGCACAACTAAAACTGTTAATCTGTCACACTTGAAGTGTCTGTAAGCCTTTCCAATGTTTTATTTTTGAATCCGAATGCAATGTGTCATTACATCTAAATTGGTGTGCAAAGGAATAAATCTGTCTATAAAGAGCAATCTTTGTAAAAAAGCAGTTTATTACAGACTGCATTTGTTTTATTAGTACCAAAACAGAGGCAAATTCTGAAAAGATGCTCCTTAAGCAATTTCCCACTTCACTAACACCATATCGATTTTGCTATTTTGTGATGAGAAATTTCTTTACGACAGAAACGCTTTGCCGTTCTTTGATAATCAACATCTCACTTATCAATTCAAGTTCCAAGAATTACATTAAAGGAGAAGTGTGCCATTTGTTGGAGGTTAAAACTGCATCTTATGTGATGCTTTGCAGTATTGGCTCAACTAATCCACTATAACATAACACAGCACAGCTGTTTTCAACATTGATAACATAAAAAAAAAAAAAAAAATCATATATATATATATATATACACATTTTCTGAGTAGCAAATCTGTATGTTAGAGTGATTTCTGAAGGATCATGTGAGACTGAAGACTGGAGTAATGATGCTGAAAATCCAGGTTTGCATCACAATAATAAATTACATTTTAAATTATAATCGAATAGAAAACTATTATTTTAAATTGTAATAATATTTCATAATATTACTGTTTTTATGTATTTTATTTTAATGAAATAAATAAAGCCTTGGTGACTATAAGATACTTCTTTCATTACAAAATCTTACCAACCCTCAAACTCGGCTTTAAAAGAAACATTCAGAGTAGCTTTCTGATCACAAAATCCAATATATTTAACTGCAGTGATTGTAGTAGTTCTCTAATTCAATCTTAATCCAGTACAAAGCTTGTCAATCAGAGGATGAATGAACAAAACTGTACTTAATTTCTCTATAGGCCCTCAGAACAGTACCTCTCCAGAAGCCAGGACCTTGTCATTAGTGCATCAACGATGACCCCCTTAATCTATGCCCCTTTGAGCCAAGCGTACAAGATGTCAAGCAGCAGTTCAGAAGCTGGGAACATTTACAATCCCAGTCCGTCCAATGCATTTGGCTGAGAAAGTAGATGACAGTAAAAAGGCAGGGACAAGCTGTGACGATTGGCCATCACACTGATTGACTATGTGACCGCAAGCGAAATCACTTACATGTGCCAATGAACACAGCTGCAAACAGATTGTTGAATTTTAGTAGAAAATCCAACTGACTGAATAAATGCATTACATGCATACTGTACATGGGAGGAAATTACACACACTAGACTTGAGCTTGTATTGTCATATGAGCAGCCAAACTTGATCCATGTAGCCTACTAACTGCTAATTGCATGGCCCCATTTAATGCATGTTGGTTTGTTTTATATTTCATGTAGACTGGTGAAATGTAATACATTTTAATTACATTTGATCCATGATTTGGTTCATGAATTCTATAAAATGTATTAATATGATATACTATGATATAATATAATATAATTTGTGCATGTATACTGTGAATATGTCTTAAGTCACACTATATCATTGCATTTGATCTCAAAATATCAAACAAGCCCATTTATTTTATTCAGAATTTTAATTCTAAACCATTTAAATGAATAGTTTTGCTGAAAATATACTCACCCTCAGGCCATCCAAAAAGTGGATAAGTTTATTTCTTCATTGGAACAGATTTGGACAAATGTAGCATTACATTGCTTGTTCACCCAGCGAATGGGTGCCATCAGAATCAGAGTCCAAACAGCTGATTAAATCATCACAATAATCCACTAGTGATCCACACCACTCCAGTCCATCAGATACCATTTTCAAATCAAATCACTTTTTATTGTCACATCACCACAGCACAAAGTGCCTTGGTGAGTGAATTCTTAATGAGCGTGCTCCAGACAGTGCAGAAAAACACAGACAATTACCTATGGACCAACACATTCTCACTCCCAACTCGTCACATATTGAAGCTTGGTCAGGGTCCCTTTGGCGTCATATTTTAACTCACTGCGTATCCTTTGGCGTCATGTTTTAACTTGCAGGAATCCACAGACTTCTGCCTGGAGCCCGCGGCGTTGACGTGAGAATGTGTTGCATGGACAGACAGTGCAAAAAAAAAAAAAACAACAGACAATTTACATATGGACAGACAGTGCAAAAAACTTTGCACTGGAGCATTTACAGTGCTCCAGACAGTGCAAAAAAACAACAACAGCAATTTACATATGGACAGACAGTGCAAAAAAACACAACAGCAATTTGCATATGGACAGTACACATTTGCAGACTGTACAGAAGACAATGTGCAAAACACACACACATATACTCAGTACACAGTGTACTATAAGACATACGTAATTATCAACGACACATTAAACACCATATGGGCACATCTGCATTATGTACAGTATCTATACATAATGTAGTCCCATGCATAGCAATAATGTGAGGTGCAACAGATTACAAATTAACAGCAGATTGGTTGGTTGAGCAGCAGATAGATGTGCAAAGGTGCAACAGACCATGAACATGCAGCGTCGTGGATGTGCATTGTATGGTGTCCAGTGATAGCGGATAGGTTGTGATTAGTGCAGTGTGTGCGTGTAGTCCAGTTGAACGATGTTAAAGTGCAGTGCATGGCATGTTGTGTGAGTGGGAGTGTGATGTAGGTGAGTTATTTGTGACTGTTCATTAGCCTGATAGCCTGAGGGAAAAAGCTGTCCCTCAGTCGGCTAGTGCGGGATCGGATGCTGCGGAAACGTCGCCCTGAGGCAACAGAGAGAGCAGTCTGTGGGACGGGTGGCTGGAGTCTTTGATAATCCTCCGGCTTTCCTTGTACACCGCCTGGTGTAGATATCCTGAGGGAGGGAAGCTCACCTCCAACAATGTGGCGGGCAGTTCGCACGACCCTTTGCAGAGCCCTGCGGTTGCCAGCGGTGCTGTTTCCAAACCAGGCGGTGATACAGCCGGTCTATGCTCTCCACAGTGCAGGTGTAGAAGGACCTGAGGATTCTGGGGCTCGTTCCAAACTTCCTCAGCCGTCTCAGAAGAAGAGACGCTGATGTGCCTTCTTCAGCACTGCATCTGTGTGAGCAGACCATGTGAGATCCTCGTGATGTGAACGCCGAGGAACTTAAAGCTGCTCACACCCCGCTCCACAGGTGTCTTGTCGATGGTGATGGGTGTGTGTTCTCTGCTCTGTCTCCTGTAATCCACCACCAGCTCCTTGGTCTTGTCGATGTTGAGTGAGAGGTGGTTCTCCTGACACCATTTAGTCAGGTACTCACCTCCTCTCTGTAGGCCGTCTCATCGTTGTCTGGTGATCAGGCCTATCACCGTTGTGTCATCAGCAAATTTGACGATGACATTGGAGCTGTGTGTTGCTGTACAGTCGTGTGTGTACAGGGAGTACAGGAGTGGGCTGAGGACGCAACCCTGCGGTGCACCAGTGTTGAGGATCAGGGGGATGATGTGTTGTTGCCCATTCTGACCACCTGACTTCTGCCTGTCAGGAAGTCCAGGATCCAGCTGCACAGAGATCTGTTCAGTCCTAGAGTCTGGAGCTTCGCAACCAGTGTGGCAGGCACTATAGTGTTAAATGCTGAAATAATCCACGAACAGCATCCTCACATAGGTGTTTTATTTTCCAGGTGGGAGAGAGCAGTGTGCAGGGTGAAGCAATAGCATCGTCTGTGGAACGGTTACTGCGGTATGCAAATTGTAGTGGGGTCCAGTGAAGCAGGCAGCACAGAGCAGATGTAGTCTCTGACCAGCTTCTCAAAACACTTGCTGAAAATGGGGGTCAGAGCAACGGGCCTCCAGTCATTCAAGCATGTGATTTTGTTTTTCTTTGGTATGGGCACAATGATGGATTTTTGAAGCATGAGGGAACCACAGACAGAGAGAGGGACAGATTGAAAATATCTGTAAAAACCCCCGGCTAGCTGGAAAGCGCATGCTTTGAGCACACGGCCTGGTATCCCATCTGGGCCTACGGCTTTACGGATGTTCACCCGTTTGAAGGATCGGTTTTACATCCGCGACAGAAAGGTGAGTGGACTGACCTCTTCTGTGGCAGCCGCGCAGCGCTCTCTGTGTTGCGGTGTTATCAGCCTCGAACCGAGCATAAAAGGTGTTGAGCTCGTCCGGTAGAGAGGCGGCAATTTCACAGTAGCCGGTTTATTCCCTTTAAAGCCTGTGATGTTGTTGATGCCTTGCCACATGCTTCTTGGGTTATTGTTGTTGAAGTGTTCTTCAACTTTGTTTTTATAAGTTCGTTGGCTGCTTTGATGGATCTCCTGAGATCGTAACTGGCTTGTTTCCGATCGTCAGTGTTTCCCGGATTTAAAGGCAGATGTCCGCGCTGACAGGGCTGAGCGAACATCGCTGTTAATCCACGGTTTTTTTGTTGGGGTAGATCCGGATTGTTTTGGTCGGAAACTACATCGTCTATATACACTTCCTGATGAAACACGTGACCGTATCTGAATACGCCTCTATGTCGTCATCAGACGCTGCCCGAAACATGTCCCAGTCCACGTGATCAAAACAGTCCCTGTAGTGTAGCGTCCGATTGTCAGACCAGCAATGAACTGTCCTGAGAGCGGGTGCTTCACGCTTCAGTTTCTGCCTATAAACAGGCAGGAGCAGAACGGAAGAATGATCCGATTTGCCGAAAGGTGGGCGGGGGAGGGACTTGTATGCGTCCCGGAAGGGGGAGTAACAGTGGTCGAGTGTGCGATCTCCACGCGTGTTGATGGTGACGTGTTGAAAGTATTTTGGAGCAATTGTTCTGAAGTTGGCTTTATTAAAGTCTCCCATAATAATGAACGCTGCATCTGGGTGCGTGGTTTCCTGCTCACTTATATTCCTGTACAGTTCCTTGAGTGCCTGGTCTGTGTTGGCTTGGGGGGGGATATAAACAGCCGTGATTATGATCGCTGTAAATTCCCTCGGTAGCCAGAATGGTCGACACAGAAGCATATGAAATTCCAGATCGGGGGAGCAGAAGGATTTAATAGAGTGTATGTTCCTTTCATCACACCACGAGTTGTTAATATAGAAACACACACCTCCACCTCTGCTTTTCCCTGTGAGCTCCTTTGTTCTATCCGAGCGTGCACGGAGAAGCCCGTGAGCTCGATGGCTGAGTCTGGAATCGTTGCAGACATCCAGGTTCTGTGAGGCAAATAACACAGCAGTCCCTTGTTTCTCGTTGGTATGAGATGCGCACCCGCAGTTCACAGAGTTTGTTATCCAGTGACTGAACGTTGGCCAGTAAAATGGTTGGAAGAGGAGGTCGGAAAGCGCGGCGTCTCAATCTGATGAGAACGCCAGCTCTTTTTCCTCGTTTTCCCGGCGGCGGCGTTTCCTCGATTTCGTAACCCACACAAAGGGCTCTGACGCGGTGTCTGTGAACACACCACCGGCATTCAGAAACTCAAAGTCCGGTTTGCGTTGCGCGACGGAGGAACCAATGTTCAAAAGCGTGTCTCTATCGTAGACAGTTATACTAACAACATCTAACACGTAAAACAACAAAAAAAACAAATAAAACATACGAAAAACTGCAAATTTTCCCGAGCACGCAACACGGCTGCCATCCTCGCGCCATCTTGCTATCTCACTCCAGTCCATCAGATACCATTTTGTGAAGTGAAAATTTGTGTTTGTAAGAAACAAATCCATCATTAAGGTCTTTAAACTGTTCTTTCTGGACAAAATATGAGTCCATAATCCATAATAACGCTTCCTTCAGTGAAAAAAGTCCATCTACTGCTGTCCTCTCATATCAAAATCTACCAAAATATTTGTTCAGGACTGTTTTCGCTTGTAAACAGAGCTTGATATGGGCATATTTCTCTCCTGATTCAGACAAAATAACTTTTTATCAATGGAGGAATCATTATTATGGATAGAGGACTCACATTTTAGACAGAATCAACGGTTTAAAGTTAAATGTCTAAATGCTTCACAAGACATTAATTGATGAACTGGAGTGGTGTGCATTACTTGCGGATTATTGTGATGTTTTTATCAGCTGTTTGGACTCTCATTCTGACGGCACCCATTCACTGCAGAGGATCCATTGATTTGCAAGTGATAAAATGTTACATTTCTCCAAATCTTTTCTGATGAAGAAACACATTTACTTCTTGGATGGCCTGAGGGTGAGTACATATCAAGAAATGTAAATTTTTTGGTAAACTATTTATTTAAAGATAGGAAATCTGAAGTGTTTGCCAGTTACATTTCTGTTTCAGTTACATTTCAGCCTTGATGCAATTAAACGTTTCAAGTGTGGCTTAAGTGTGCGATTACATGTTTGGGCGTTTGGTAAACTCGGTTCAAGTGTACTATTGACTGTCCCCACCTGGTCTAGCGTGGATGTATGCACAGCCTAGTCTGAATTTTGCAGCTGCACAGCATCTCGCAGCATTTTAAATGTAATTTTTCCAAGTGCGGTGGACAACCCAAACACTACAGACTGTGCAATTTCCAATGCTCAGCTTTTTTGCCCCCCATATGAATATAAATTGTCCTGAATATTGCCTCAAAATTGCAGTCCTAAATCATTGGCTGATTTTGTAATGAAATGTAAATGGGTTGTAGAGGAAATTTAATCAAGGTTTATTAGATCATAACCACCAGTATGATTTTAAAAGCCCCATTAAGTTAAGTGAAATTGCAACTTGTGAGTAGCCTCCAGTGGCTTAACTTACCAGACGTGTTAAGTGAAGGACATTTGGCAGGATGTATTTTGAAAGGCAATAGATGAGAGAGAAAAAAAATCTAAGATTAATTTTGAATCTGTCAATAAAAATGATGAGTGCTTCATCTACATCCGAGAACACTGCTGACCTTCAAAACCTCTTAGTATGCATTGCAGCCAAGTCATCCGCAATGTACACAGTTATAACCATCAGATCAAATAGGAAAGGCACATTTAGTGCTCCGTCTTTATCTTAATCATCATTGATACTTGCCTGTGACCTCATAAAACTGAAAAATGGATGGAAAATGAGCAGGAAGAGAGAGAACATTGGGATATTTCTGAATTTTTCCTATTATACATTTCAATACATGTGGAATATTAACACACACTAGCTGTTTATGATTCAATCAATACTCAAAGATATCCATAAAATAGTTGTGTTTAAATCAAATAAATCCAAGTACAGCTTAAACAGTTTGACAGTATACAATGCATAACATGCATGTTCAGCTTCGCACACTTGAATCTTGAATAATTCTCTTGAGTGACTTTAATGGTAATTAGTCTAATATGTGTGATCATCTTTTAATAAGCATGCAGTAATGCAATTATCTTGTTGGATGTAGGTTTTGTGCATTAACCTAGCAAAAGGTGTTTTAATTGGAGGCTATGAAGGAGCAGGGCTACTTAACCTTGGACACAAATCCACCAGATGTTCCTGGTGGGTCACATCAGTCAGTCTGGGTGAACTTGACCTGCATGTAGCTAAAATTATACTTCTGTTTCAGGGATAATAATTGCATGTTCTGCATGAGTAATAGGGGAATTGAATGACTTTTTCTGAGAAAAGAGATGCAAAAACACATATATATATATATATATATATATATATATATATGTTTGTGTGTGTGTGTGTGCGTGTGTGTGGGCATGTTATGTGGTTTATGAGGACACAAATTTGTATAATGACATGGGTATGACATAGGTATTACAAGAGAAGGTGATTTATGAGGACATTTTCAGTGTCCCCATAATTTAAAACGCTTATAAATCATACAGAGTGAGTTTTTTTGAGGGAAAATAGAATGCACCGTCTCCTGTGAGGGCTAAGTTTAGGTGTAGAGTAGGTGTAGGGCAATAGCACATACGGTTTGTACAGTATAAAAACCATTACGCCTATGGAAAGTCCCCGTAAACCATAAAAACCAACCTGTGTGTGTGTGTGTGTGCAGGTGTGTGTGTACATATACATACATATAGACGCGCACACACACACTCACACATATATATATATATATAATGTACTTATGCTAGCTTTTTGACTACATCATAGTGAAATTCAAAATAAAAAAAATATATTTTAATGTAAGTTTTCGATAACCTGTGACCTGGACACATTCTCAAAAGATTCACGCAGCTAGTTTCATTACATTCTCATGCATTATAAATGTACACAATTTACCTCCGTTCTTAAGAAGACATTCATGAACAACACCTAGAAATAAAAAATGTAAAGCATTTTAAACACTGCATTCAATTCATGCGAGATGAGCGTGTTATTTTGAGAGAAAGAGGGATAAGAAAAATTATTAAAAAAAAAACCCAAAGGTCAAGCTCATCCGCCTGGTGATTACTTTACCATCCTCGATTGCATTATTGTTTGTCTTGCAATTTCCTCTCATCAGGTTATCATTTGATTATGCAAATACGCAGCTGCGCTGGGCACCTTGGTCATCTGGAATGCGATGCTTATCACCATGGTGATGGATACGGGGATTCAGGCCCGGCCGATCTTTCCTCCCACCGGCTTATTTGACTCCGCCTGCCATGATGTGTGATGATGTGCACTGTTTATAAATAGCACCAGCTTTTCACATTGGTTTTACATAATCAGGACATTTCGCCTTGCGTTAAATCAGTGTTGACACAGCACCAGGGGGACCACGGGCTTGATTGTCAGACATAACAACATCCATTTATCTCCCTTTAAAAATTTGACTCTGTTTCCTGCTACTATATGACGTATTTGACTCCAGACACATTCACACATCACATCGCATTAGCCAGATCATAATTGAGCACATTTGAATAGCTTAAAAAAGGATCAACAACATGATTGGCTCATAGCGCTATAATTGACCAGATATGGGATGTGACCATACCTCTTCAGAATATTCATCAGATCACACTCCAACTGATTGGGTATCTCGAGTAACACAAAGAGAAAGGACACTCTTGAAATGAAGGGCACATTTCATGAGGAATTACATTTTTCTTGATCCTATGAGATAAAGGGGATTATGTATAGTCTACTATGAATGTGTACTGTGTGCTTCAATACTGTATAGTCAAAACTTCCTCCCTGGTTTAAAAAGAGCATGGAAAAATATGACTCATACTTAAATCTGATGTCAGAGCGCTGAAATGTTAACATATGACAGCCCACATGTCAGTAACTGAGCCCATCAATCAAGTCATAGTAAGCTAATATGTGCAGAATAGATAGCAGAAAAAAACGAATGCATTTTGCATGCACAAGACTCTCACAATATAATTGCGGATTTGGGCAAAGAGGCTGTCATTGAAGGATGTGCCATTAAAAATAATATTAAACAAATGCCTTAATATGCAGTTCATACATTGAGGAGCTTTTCTTATATTAAAAACGCTTCATATATGCTGATACAAATTTTGCTTTGCATCACAGATATAATTATATATTTTTTAAAGTATATTCAAATAAAATAAAATAAACATTACTTTAAATTGTAATAATGTTTCATAATATAGCTGTTTTTTTCTTCAGTATTTTCACAAAAAGAAATGCAGTCTAGATGAGCATAAGTAACTTATCAAATAATAATAATAATAAATAAAAAATAAAAGTAAAAAAAAATACATAAAAAATATTACGAATCCCAAATTTCTGAACAGTGTGTTTATATGTATGTAGGTATATATATATAATATGCATATGTATTCACACACGCACGCACGCACGCACGCACGCACACACACACACACACATACACGTTATAGCAACGCAGCGCACGTTTGGACACACATTACACAGTTATTGAGAGAAAAACAAACAACACAAACAAACAACTATTTGGAAGGAGTTTAAAATAAACACTGAAGAAAAACAAACAAACAAACAAACAAACTATGCAGCTTCAAGAACTATGTCTGATCTGTGCTACAAGTTCAGACATAATTCATAAAGCTTCATGAGTGTATTGATCATTTCATAGAGCTCCAAAACTGAATCTGTTTGGTTCATTTAATAACAGTTGTGTTTTTTTTATATTTGAGAGTGCGGTCATGACCTAATCACAAGCTGTGACTACTTTCATCTGACATATTTGTTATGGCTATGTTGCTTTGTTCCCTTTATCTCTTGGGCCTAGCATGCACTTGTGGGCTCCATATACACAAATACAAATCAGCTGTAAATCAGCAATAGTACAACAAATTACTTTTAGTCGTCACTCATCACATTTGCAGAAAGGTTTCTAGACATAATTAAAGCCGACTTATTCACTGCTAGTCCTGTGCTAAATATATAGAGAGAGACTGGGTGTCATATTTTTTATTCTTGTGAATATTTCTTATGGCAGGTTTATTTTTCAAAACAGCAAAGTTACTGAATATTTCCATCGTTACTGCCCAGAAAAAAAAAGTTAAAATTACAACTCAACATAATCTATCATAATGGAGTTTGCCTATTGCAGGCTATTTTAAACAATTATGAGACACAACATGTTTTATAAAGCTGCAAACATTTAAAAGTAATGAATTGATAAAAATAGATAGATAGATAGATAGATAGATAGATAGATAGATAGATAGATAGATAGATAGATAGATAGATAGATAGATAGATAGATAGATAGATAGATAATAACTTTACACAAAAGCAAAAACGTAAAATATACAACATGAAATCATCAAATCAATGTTTTGGTGAAATCATAAATTGTAATTCATATAAATAAAGAACATATGTGACAACTTACCCCAGTAAAACAATGCAATTTGACCGAAACCAACATGCAAAACCACTGCTAGAGTAAAACATGTCTATTAGGACCTACTGAGTTATTGAAATACAGCCTATTTGACAACATCCCCAGCCGTCCTACATCTTCATGCCTCGTCTTCGTCATCTGTTACCCTCACCACACTCGCAGATATTGAGTCTCCAGAATAAACCAGGCCCCTGAGACCCTTATTTAGCACCGCTGACACAGACTGACATGATGGCATTATGCTCCTCGCCGGTATAACGAGGACAGCAGAAGAAGGCCAGAGGGGTCACTGGTGTCACAGACTTGAACCTAACGAGTGTCTGCATTAGTCTGGGCGGCAGACAGTGACAGCGAGTCTCTTTCTGTGATGTACTGAAGATCAGTGCGGCTGGAGGCCTGTGGATGTATCTGGGCCTGTCATCCACCGCAACCGGCCTGGAACAGATGAGGAGGTTTCGCCGGACCGCTTTGATTCTTAACTCCCCGATCCCAGAGCAGCGATCAAAGGCTTGCTTGTGTTTAATGATAAGGCTGTGCTGAAATCTCGCTCTTAAAAGTGTTACTCTTTAAATGACAGAATTGCCAAAGTTGGGTTGTTTAAGACGAGGTCAATTCCTATAAATCAGTGTGTAAGACTAAAGTTTAACATTAAGAATTTGTGAAATATACAGTAAGGTAAGTGAAAATCTATTTTCAGTGTGTGTGTGTGTGTGTGTGTGTGTGTGTGTGTGTGTGTGTGTGTGTGTGTGTGTGTGTGTGTGTGTGTGTGTGTAAATTAATGTTTGTAGATGTAAACTGATATTTTCTACTGACACACTACAGCAAAAAAATAGAAATAACTGTATACTCATTTGTGTGTGGCAGACAGACAGACAGACAGACAGGCAGACAGACAGCAGACAGACAGACACACAGACAGCAGGCAGGCAGGCAGGCAGGCAGGCAGGCACAGGCAGACAGACAGACAGACAGACAGACAGACAGACAGACAGACAGACAGACAGACAGACAGACAGACAGACACACACACACACAAACACAAATAATGAGTTTCTTCGTCTGTTTAGATAGAAAACAGCTTCTTAGCATCTCTTCAATCTTGACTGTTAAAGTTATTTAACTTGAGACAGATGGAGATGACAAACATTCAACAATGTTTCTTGTGCATTGACCTCTAAACAGAAAAATAGCTTTGGTGAAATGGTGAAAGCAGGTGCTGTGGATGTTAACAGAATGTTGCTATGTAATTGCTAGGGGACTTCCAAGTATCAATTATATTCTGCCCTCTAGATATCATGGATTCAGTCCCCTTCAATGAAAGTTATTATTATTATTATTTATTTATTAAAAAAATTCTCTCTTCACCAATTTCATCAGCCACAATATATAAATCACAAGTCTGATCACACAGAGATCACTCAAAAAAATATTTAGGTCTACATTTTATTTATTGTATTTTATATTTTTTGGAATTTGAATTGTATATAAAATATCCATCCATTTGGATTGAAGTTTTAGCAAGAACAATGTAATAAAGTTATTGTGATGCATATTTGTCACAGAAATGCCATAAATGAAACATAGGAAATAGGCATAGTTTGGCATCATTGAAACAATAGCATTATGTATTATTATTAACTATATTTAAATCATAAAACTTTATTTTCAAATTATTATTACAATTTCTTAGAACAAGAAAAAAATATGTTCATTATGAAACAACTCAGTTTATTCAGTTAAGCAAAGTGCGTTGTTAAAATATGGCTAGCTATGGAACAAGCAAAATAAAATATATACATTGACCATAATTTTTGATCAATTAATTTATTATTGTGCATTTATAACACTATTAAACATATATTTATATTCCGTGTTTCTTACCAGCTTCATTTATTTTGTTTGTATCACATTAAGTCTATTTAGTCTACTAATATGACCTGTATTGTAATTATATAGAAAATGCTTCTTTTTTATATTAAATTTTTTTTTGGAGGGGGGTAGAATAATCAACACACAAAGCTCATTAAAACACTAGTGCTGAATTCAATAATAATACATTTATTTAGTGAAGTCCCTCATTATCAGAGTCAGCATCCTAATATCACTGAAAGTTAGTAAGTTCTGCCAGGGTGAACATTGTGTGTATTTATTTGGCTAAATGTTACATATTATAATTCACAAGAGACTAATTACTAAATAACCTTTACTTGCATTGCTCCTTTTTACTCTCATAAATATGCAATTGCAATTGTTTTCCAGTTTTTTTTTTGCTGGTGCACTTAAATATATTCCAGGTTATCTGAGGTTGCATGCAGTTTCTACATAAATACGCTTGATCTCCACAGCAATCGTCCACTGTGCATGATGCTTTCAAACACTGGCAGGCATTACATCAGTGTCACTGTTTTGTCAGGAAGGAATGTAGGGTGAACAAATTAGCATGCAATAACGAGTAGGCTTAAGCACACTATGTAGGATGCACAGTTAGCGGCCAACACAACGGACAAACAAACAAACAAACAAAAAAGGGAAGAGCATTTTACACGGTTCCACGTTTCAAATACTCCAACATATTTCCAGCGGATTGCATTTGGAATATACAGAACTGTACTTTTTTTTCTGGAAGACTGCGAGCTGTGTGGAAATGCATTTACGCTTTGCAGTTCTGATGAAACGTGGCGGTCAGCGAACATGAAAAACAGAATATGGGAAAGCCACTAAAAATGACTTCGGGAAATAAAATACATGTACACAGAGACACTAAAAAATCCTACTCACAGTCCTGTAACATATAGTTCACATTCATATATTTAGCTTTTTGCACTCAAAGTATAAATTCAGTATTCTACCCTTTATTGTACACTTATTTACTTGCTGCCAACATTGAGGCATTTACAAAAACATCTAAAACATTATTATTATCTGAAATGTTATGTTTTGACTCGTAAAGCCGCAGAGGCTTAAAATACTGATAGTTGGGAGTGTCAAAACTAGCATTAAAAAGCACAACTCATTTAGATTCAGTGTTGTTAGGTTTGACAAAATATCTGCAGTTGTAACCTGCCTGAAGCAGTGATGCTATTTAAAGCAGATGTGTTTGTTCGGCTCGTTTTTAGAAGGCAATGGGAAATCAGAAAGGGGGGACACAGTTGGTGTTGTGTATATTAAACAGGGATGTGTCATAAAATGCTAATAGGAAGCTGCTTTGCATTAACGTCTGAATTTAGAAAAGAAAAATGTTATAGACAAACTACGAGAACCACATTAGAGAGCTATCTATATTAGAGGCAAGGTATACGGAGGACCACTTTAATTGTAAGGTGTGTGTAGTGAGTCTTGTCTGTGGGAACAATAGAATTCTGACATTTTATCTAATTATTCTCTCAGATATTTTTCTTGCAATTCAACATAAAGGGGAAGTCGTGGCCTAATGTTTAGAGTGTCGGATTCGTAAGGTTGCGGGTTCGAGTCTCAGGTCCGGCAGGGATTGTAGGTGGGAGGAGTGAATGTACAGTGCTCTCTTCCACCTTCAATACCACGACTGAGGTGCCCTTGAGCAAGGCACCGAACCCCCAACTGCTCCCCGGGTGCCGCAGGATAAATGGCTGCCCACTGCTCCGGGTGTGTGTTCACTGCTGTGTGTGTTTACTATGGATGGGATAAATGCAGAGCACAAATTCCAAGTATGGGTTACCATACTTGACCACATGTCACGTCACTTAAACTCACAATTCAGAGAAGAAAAATCTGAATTCTGAGATAAAAAGTCACAATTACCTTAATTACATATGAATCGTTCTTTGGCAGAATAAAGACATAATTGCAAGATGTAAATTGTTAGAAGTTATAAAAATGAAATAAACTTGCAAGTACGAGAGAAAAATAAAAGAGAGAGAGAGAGAGAGAGAGAGAGAGTGGGAGAGAGAGAGAGAGTGAGAGAGGGAGAGAGAGAGAGAGAGAGAGAGAGAGAGAGAGAGAGAGAGAGAGAGAGAGAGAGAGAGACTCGGAATTATGAGATAAAACTCAATATTACCTTTTTAAATTTTTTATTCCATGGCAGAAAGAAAGAAAGAAAGAAAGAAAGAAAGAAAGAAAGAAAGAAAGAAAGAAAGAAAGAAAGAAAGAAAGAAAGAAAGAAAGAAAGAAAGAAAGAAAGAAAGAAAGAAAGAAAGAAAGAAAGAAAGAATTAATTACAGGATATAAAACTCATATTTCAGAGGAAAGTCATAATTGTGAAATATGAACTCACAATAGCGGCAAAAAAACAAGCGAGATACAGTTATAATTAACGTTATATGTATGTATACAATTGGAAGATGTTAACTCAGAATTCAGAGAAAAATATAATATAAAACTTAAAATATAATATAAAACATTAATTTTATAACAAAACTTTCCAAACTTCAAGAAAAATATGCTTTACTTTTGAAAACAAGACAAACTGCACCTCATGTAGCTGCATAAAAAAGAACTTGCTTGTATTTTTAGAGACATTCATTATTATCTTCCATGCTATGATTCCAGAACAGCCCTGGAGCCCCTGTGGTGTGGGAGACCCCTTACAGCGATACGAGCCATCACATTCTGCTTAGATTTGCCTTTATGAGAGCCTTTGCCAGGTCAGGTGTTTTTAGAGCAGAGCATCATTCTGGAATCTTCTCTGTCATTTGCAATGCTGCCAAAAAGTATTTGGACACAAAAACTGTGTGAATGCCATTAAATTAGATGCAAAATGTCAGATCTAAGGAGAATCTGTAAACAAATGCTCTTGTTCTCTTCTACTAGTTCACACAGGTGTAGTTTGTCACGTTAAAATGAATTTTAAGCAACATACTGTATGCATAATTTGTTTTATCATTTGAAGGCAAAATAAAGGCAGCAAGAAGCCAAAATAATATATATAATATATATATATATATATATATATAATATATATATATATAATATATATGTATATATATATGTATATATTATATATATATATATATATATAATTTATAATTATATAAAAAGGACCAAAATCACCATTTTAACATTTGTAATTGCTATTTGTATTGGTAGATTAATTTTATGTAATATAATGGTTTCTTTAACATATATAATATTTCTCACCACAAAAAAAGGTATTTTTGCCTTATAACAAATTCCTTTAAAAATGGCACTAAAGAGCACCATGTTTGTGAATAGTGATAAATAACATAAGCGATGCAATCGTGCATTTATTTCTATATGATGATTTGAATTTGCAACTCCACGTGGAGGTTAATGAGATTTGCAAAATAAAGCGTTCCATCAGAAAGTGAGCTGGAGTCTATTTTGCCATGCGCTCTGCTTCTCCCATCAGCCGGCGCTTACAGCGGCATGAGCAATACATCAAGAGCCCCTCCAAAATTTGGCAGAAACAAAATGCAGGCAAAGATTAAAAGTTGATATGTTTGCCTTTGTATCGCTGATGCATTACATTAAACATTGGATTTGTCACAAGGTGTACCCACGTTTGGGAAATGTGCAGAGGGCTGGTGTTTTCATCAGTCACCCTGGGGGATAACGCTACGGGAACACTCAGCAAAAACCGCTGAGGTGAATGTGCAAACGCTTTGAGAAACCACAGGCTGTTTTGTCAGCAGAGGTGTCACATGAATGCACTATTAGGCCTTTTTTCAGAACAGCTAACATGATGTATGATTATGTCTTTGACACGTGAGCATACATTTTTAAATATAGTGGCAAGAAGAATTAGATACGAGCTATCTGTGATGGGTTAATTCAAGGAGAACCGCTGTGACATCTGTCAACAGAAGCAAAAAAAAATTCATTTGTACCAGCAGATATCTCACCTTTAAGCTAGAAAACGTATTTATTTTTGTCAACAAAATCCAGTATCTCAATTCTTTCTCATACACAGCGATGAGATGAAATGAACAGCAAATAGTTTTTCCTATGAGTTTCAAAGTAAGCAAACTAAAGATATAGAGTCAACAATGAAAAGAGATTTTTGCACTTTATGGTAAAACTTACAATGGCGTTTTATATCAACATTATTTAAAGGGATAGGTTTGCCCAAAAATTTAAATCTGTCATCATTTACTCACCCTCTTTTTGTTCCAAACTTGCATGGATTTTATTTATTTACATGTTTTTTTTTTCCCAAGCAAGTCAAAGGCTATCAGCAACTGTTTGGTTACACACAAGAATCTCAAACAGATTTGGAAAAGCTTGAGGGTGAGTAAAGTGACACACACACACACACACACACACACACACACACACACACACACACACACACACACACACACACACACACACACACACACACACACACACACACACACACACACACACACACACACACACACACACACACACACACACACACACACACACACACACTAAATAAATAAAATAATGACAATAATCATCTTCAACTATATTATATGACATAAGCTCAGTTAATATTATGTCAGCTAACTAACATTATTTAGTTCACAAATGCTGAAAAAAAAAAATTCACTCACAGATAGCTACAGACCTGTCTCTCTCCTTCCATTCATAGCGAAAACGCTTGAACAGGTTGTTTTCAACCAGTTATCCTCATTTCTGTCAAAGCATAACCTACTGGACGCTAAGGAATCAAGAGCACATCAACTGGTCACTGGGGTTCCTCAGGGATCGGTTCTTAAACCCCTCCTCTTCTCTACATACACTACATCACTGGGTCCCATCATACAAGCACATGGTATATCCTACCATTGCTATGCTGATGACACACAGCTCTATCTCTCATTTCGACCAGATGATCCAACGGTAGCTGCACGGATCTCAGGCTGCCTTGGCAGACATCTCGGCATGGATGAAAGAACATCACCTACAGCTCAACCTGGCAAAGACTGAGCTTCTTGTCTCCCCGGCCACTCCAACTCTACAGCATGATTTTACCATCCAAATAGATTCATCAACAATTACCCCATCAAGCTCAGTCAGAAATCTTGGGGTAATTTTTGATGACCAGCTCACTTTCAAAGACCACATTGCAAAAACTGCTCGATCCTGCAGGTTTGCATTGCACAACATCAGAAAGATCAGGCCCTTCCTTATACAGCACGCTGCACAACTTCTTGTCCAGGCACTTGTCATTTCTAGATTGGACTACTGCAATGCTCTTCCAGCTGGACTACCATGATGCACAATCAAACCTTTACAGATGATTCAGAATGCTGCAGCACGATTGGTCTTCAGCGAACCCAAAAGGGCCCATGTCACACCTCTCTTTGTCTCCCTGCACTGGCTCCCGGTTGCAGCTCGCATCAAGTTCAAGACACTGATGCTTGCATATAGAACAGCCCAAGGCTCAGCACCCTCCTACTTCCACTCACTTATAACAATCTACATCCCCTCAAGAAGTCTGAGATCTGTGAGTGAGCGACGCCTCGTGGTGCCATCACAGAGAGGCGCAAAATCACTTTCCAGAACGTTTTCATTCACCGTTCCTGGCTGGTGGAATGAACTTCCCACTCCTATCCAGGAATGCTGAATCCCTGACAATTTTCAAGTGACACCTGAAAACTCATCTCTTCCGTCTTCACTTGATTTCTGCTCCTTATTCATAAAAAAATAAAAAAAACACCCTTTGCTCACTTTCCTTAACCTCTCCCTGTCTAGCTAGGTTTGCTCTGAACAATGCCTGAAATGTTGTATGACAAGCACTTCCTGTGACTGTTTTGCCTCTTTATAATGTATCGCTTATTGTATTCCTCAATTGTAAATCGCTTCGGATAAAAAAGTGTCTGCTAAATGTAAAATTTAATTTTTTTTAAGGAAATATCAAATTTCATGTTTAATTACATGTTAATTGCTGTTTGTAATTAATTGTGAAATTTACTAGCAAATTTTGAGTGGAAATTCTTTATATACAATTTTTTTTTCCCCCCAGTATACTGCTGACATTAAACTAAAAATGAACAATACATCCTAGCTAATATTAATTTAAGCATGTATTAACATTTTGAAAATCAAAGTGGTTTCTGTTATTATTAGTTATTGCACTGGGAACTACTGTATGATGAACAATGAACTGTTTTATTAACCGACATAAAAAAATAATAATACATAAATGCTGTAAGACTAATAAATGTTAAAAAAGTCAATTTTAAAGTGTCACCAAGATTTCAATATGAACTCAAACTTGACTTCTAATGTAATCTCTATATTCCTACTGTATGTTTTATAATAGATGCCTCATTAGTGTCTTTTTTGTCTCTTAAGGAAAAACATCTGAGGCAAAGTTGAAAGTTTTATGAATCATAACTGAAAACTCTTGAGTTATGAAATCACACACGTTAAGCAATAAATTTGGTTCCCTTTTTACAACTGCTAATGAAAGATCCCTAAATGTATTATTTAACCACAGCATCTCTATAGAAATCAAGGGCTCAAGGGTAAAATAAGCCCAGTTCTGCAGTGGAAATCCAGAAAACTGTTTGTCTGGAGTGCAAGTTAATCTTTGACCTCGGACATGGATTCCCTTTGACCCGCAGACAACAGAACTGGAGTTACACTCGCTTTAACACATGAGCTGATACAAAGATTTACAGCCAAGGACAAGAAAGGTCAACACTCTGCGGATGAGTCTTCTCACGAAGTTAGCAAAATTATAAGAACACGTTTTTTCACCAGCTAAAGATGGTTTTAAGTCAGTTATTTATATCTTTTGCTGCAGTGTCAGTAGGAAATATTTTCTTACAGATGGTTGGACAGACTGAGCGCTTCACTAATATGTGAAGGCACAAACTGTTCTTTTAACCCCTCTCACATCTTCACAGCAAATTTTCTGGAGATACAGTACGATGGCCTAATATTGGCTTTGGTGAATGGATTTTATTCGGATGGCAAAGGAACCAGCAGGAACAATAATATATATATTTTCTCTCTCCACCACATAATTCAAAAGACACTGATATTAATTGACTGGCCAATTGCACTCATTCTACTTTCAGCTCTCCTCTCAAGCAACCGTTTCGCTCTCCTGAGCAGAGCAAGAGTAACCAAAGACTCACAGATCAGACATGAGACTCACATATATTTCAAAACCCATCTCCGTCCCATCTCACATATGCACACCACATACTGAAGTGCCATCATAAGTACACTGTAAAAAAAAAATCTGTAGTTTTTACAAAATCATTTCGGCAGCTGTGGTTGCAAGAATAATTTTGTACAAAAATACGGTAACATTTACAGTATAAAACTGTAATTCATGCAAACACAAAACACCATCATGGTAACACAATACTTAAATAATGCAATAAACTTTCATTAAACAACTGAAGATGTAACATATAGCCCAAATGTACATAACTGATAGCATAAAAACATTAAAAAAACATGATTATTTAAACAAAATATTTTCAAATGTGGAGTGTCATGCAGGGAATTCTGCGAATATCAGTTTACAGTTTTTGACAGTAAATTATACATTGATTTGTTATTTTTTTACTTCTAAAAACTGTACAATTAACAGCATTTAACTGTAATATTACATGAAATGTCTGGTTAGATATTTTACAGTTTTCCCTGTATATAGTACGGGAACTTACTGTTGATCTATTAACAGTTTTTTTTCAAATTAGTAGCATGTTTACAAAATTGTACAGTTAAAAATTACACTTATTTTTTACAGTGCACATCAAATAATTATCATTTTAAAACAAGGAAAACTGGGTTGCTTAGATTTTATTTTGTTTCATTTAAAACATCAACTTTGTCTCAGAAGTTACATTATAATAACAATAATAGTTGACATACATATAGTAAAATAATTGTGGATGAATTTGTTGAGAAACACTCATATTGGGATCTCATTTTTTCCAGTTTTCATTTTGTCTAGGATCATTTTAAATAGGTTTTATATTTCTCTCACCAAGGCTGCAACTATTTGATAAAAGAAACATACAGAAAAATCTGTATTTTTGTGAAATATTATTACAATTCGATATGTACTTATTCCTGTTATCAAAGTTGAATTTTCAGCGTCATACTCCAGTCTTTAGTGTCACATCATTCTAATATGATGAATTATTGCCCAATAAGCATTTCTTATTATTATCAGCAATGTTGAAAAAAGTTATTCAGCTTCACATTTTTGTGGAAACCATGTTACTTTTTTGTCAGGATTATTTGACATGTAACATTTAAAAGAACAGCATTCATTTTAAACGTTTGTATATAAACATTCGATTTTTTTATCATTTAATGTATCCTTACTGATTAAAAGTGTTAATTTCTCGATTACACTTTTGAATGGTGTTTTGTACATACATTTCATACAAAAAATTTTTTTTTTGAAGACAAACACTTCTTCTAAAACAGCAGTTTTTCTTTCTGTCTTAATATACTGGATTCATTATCCATGAACATCTGCAGCAACACATTTTCATAACTCTGCAATTATCGATGATCGCACACAAGGGTTGTTAGGCCAGTTTCCCTTCCAAAATGTTCTTAAAGAGCCACGGCTTAAATTAGTCTGCAACACAACAGCTCTCTGACAATTTCATTTGCACAGCTCCAGTGAATTCTTCAACCCCTAATTGTCTGTCTCTCTCTCTCTGTCTGTCTTCTTCTGTTTTCCTGTCTGTTTTTCTACCACCCCTCGTCTCGGACTCTTCACGGCTGTTATTTATAAATCTTAAAACATTTTAATTACACGTTAGCTCCCATTTGCTATCATGGAGCTAAACCAATTTTCTCTTAAGTGGTTACGTAATAGTAGGTTTAGAGGTTATACTTTTCCAACATTAGCGCAAGAGGTGTGCATTTGTAAAGCAATTTGCTAACATAACCGAGCATGTAGTTCATTTAAATATGCAAATATTAAATTTGTCAGTAAACTCAATTTTTGTGTTAATGATATTAAACAATCTGAATGTGCATACATGCCTTATTTTCTCAAATTAAGGACAAACGCTGTCGGTTTTCTAATGAATCGGTCTCCAATTGTTGAATAAAGCTAGATTTAATTGCATGTTATGTGTTATAATTAAATGATCTTGTTATATCTAAAGCTTTTAACACATTCAACTGAAATAGCCTCACATAATTACTACTGTCTAACATTCCCATCTTACATAACACTCCCTGATTTTCAACAATAGCTAATTAATCAAGAGTTTAAAGCAGCTTTAAAATAATTCAGCCTCATGTGTAAAATGATTGAGAATATTGGCATTGCACAACTATATTTACACATATTTGTATTACTCCTACATTACATTACAACCAAATAAACAATTCAAGTTATGGCATATTAACTCTATGTATAACACTTCAGCACATATTCTAGACCAGGGGTGTCAACCTCAGTTCCTGGAAGTTCAGAGTCCTGCAGAGTTTAGATGTAACCCTAAACACACCTGATCCAGCTAATCAAGACCTTCAGGCTTATTCGAAAACTACATGGTTTGTGTGTTGGAGCAGGGTTGGAACAAAACTGAGGATCTGAGTTTGACACCCCTGTTCTAGACGGAGTACAAAACCAACTTGTTCTTGCTCTCACACACAGCAGCACTGCAAAAAGACAGAATATGTTTGGACTATTCACGTAGCAATGCACACTGGCAATATGACATAATACATTTAAGGCACATATTTCTATAGAGCTGCTTTGAAATAACTTGGACTGTGAAAAGCGCTGTACAAATAGAAAAGACTTGACATTGCACGTCGCTCTGATTGTGCTGTTCTTGAAGAATTCAGAACAAATTGCTGTTCAGGGTTGAAACTTAACCATTTTATAACAATATTTATCACTAAGATTTTCTTATTTTACCTCCAATGTTTAAATGATCAATGTTTAACAGTACGTCACTGGCTCTGTGACATATAATCTAGATAAAGAAAATATGATTTATCAAGGATGCATTCAATTGATCAAAACTGATCAAAAAATATAACTAAATTTCACAATTGTACAGTTTCCATTTTTGTTTTAACAATACAGTTTCAGCAGCAAATCAGCATATCAGAATGATTTCTGTAAGATAATGCAACACTGAATACTGGAGTAATGATGCTTAGCTTTGATCAAAATACATTGAAAAGTTATTTTAAACTGTAATACTATTTCACAATTGTACATATTTTTTGTTTAAAATAATGCAGCCTCTGTGAGCATAAGAGACTTCTTTCAAATACATTGAAAAGTAATGTTGAAAAAGGTACTCTGAAGTGCAGTGCACAGACTGTGAATGAACTGCTATCGATGACGTATAATTTGCACGTTTGCAAATTTGCAGTCACACTCAACATAGCATAATTCATTTCTTATAGCTGCTTGTTTCGGAATAAATTTCCTCTAGAGAGCATCCTAAAGCAGACAAGTGCAAAGTGCCGTTCTGTGTGTAACATTTGGTAGTAAATTAAAAGCGACAAAAGGATGAATAAAACAATGAAGCTGGCATCTCATCTTCTGTTACAGTGGTAAACAGCTGGCCATAGTACCCATTGCGATACTCATGCTGATGACGCAAATGTACAGCGCCATCATTCAGAACTAAAGGTACAATAAATACACAAAAGACAACAATGAGAAAATCAAGTACTATTTTGAACAAAAAAAAGCACAGCTAAATAAATCACTTTACATTCAACTGTCTAGATACGACTCCAGTTCTTCTCTGTAGGCTTTGAGATCCTTGAATAGTCACAATAGAGCTGTCGATGTACTAACAACCTTCAACACATCAGTGCTGTTTATCATTGTGGCTTACATTCAAAGACAGCTTTTATCAGAAAAGAGGCAAAATGATGCCTTGGCTTAAAGACATCAACAAACAAGCACTTTTTTTACCCTGAAAGTCGATACAAATCCAGTTTAGTCCAAATGCATGTTCTACATCGTTACCCCAATAACTCTCTGTCAATCTAAACAGTCTCTAATTTAATAAAAAAAAAAAAATCAATGATGCTGAAATGGTGTTGCCTAAGAGTACTTACCCTTCAGTATGCTTGCTTTTGGATGGACAGGCTTTTGTATGCCTGCATAACTAACCAACAAAAAGTGCTTAAAAATATAACGGCAACAAGCAAGTGTCAATGTTTTCTCCCCAATTTATCTCAGCCTTGAAAATCAACAATGTGACATTTACTTGAAGGAAATGATTCTTCCAAATATATATATATTTATTTAAATCTATTTATTCACCCCAGTGTCATTTTAGTTTTTATATACTATTTTATTATTTAAAAATATTTAAAATTAGCTTTTATTATTATATTTTCTGTTTTATTTTTATTTTAAGCTTTGGTAATTTGTTATGTGTTTGCCATTTCTATTAGTTAATGGATTTTTTACTTTAAATATTTATATTTAGATTATTAGGGTTAAGGTTTTTATTATTATTATTATGGGGCCGTGATTATCATCTAGAACAGTTTTGGTTCTTTACCATTCTTTTAGTCATTTAAATGAAAATCAGTCACGTTACATGAAAATTAGAAATGTTGCCTAACTTAAATTTTAATGATCACATTTACAGAGTATAATCCATGAAATGTGTTCCTGCATTTAACCCATCCAAGTGCCACACATGGAGCATACAATATTAACATCAGCCACTGCGGCGCCCGGGGAGCAGTTGGGGGTTCAGTGCCTTGCTCAAGGGTCTCCGTGAAGAGAACCTCAGTCATGGACAACCTGCCAGAGCCGAGATTCGAACCCACTCAAGCAGGTTATAGTCCAACGCTCTATCCATTAGGTCATGCCCCTATGATATCATTAATGTGTCCCTATGGGTTATGAAAGCTTTATATTTTGGTTTTGGGAGTCCCCAACAACAAGTTGACATGTGCAAGGTCAAAAAACACTTTCATTGCCTATAATATGCATTTATTTTTACCTTACTTGCTCAACGGCTCCCAAACAATTCGCTCAATGATTCATTTTTCCAAACCCCTTCTTTGTGTGTGATCATTTCATCATGCCTGCAATGCCTGATAAAGCAGCGTTTGTGAGCGTAGTGCAGCTTTGTGTACAGCGTTAACGGGGAAACAGCTATTTTTACCGCTCAAAAAGCGGCACCTTGTGGCAAAGACTGAATTTGCCTTTCATTCAGACCAATGAGAAAATTGACTGATGGTTTTAAGCCTGAAACACACTGTACGATTTTCGGCTGTCCCAGACGAAAGATTGGCACCGTGAAACAATTGTGGTGATTTCTGTGATCCTGGATCCTAATCGATGGTCCGGTGTCGTACTGTGAGAGCGGTTCAAAGAAGGCCGTTGTAACAGTCTTGTGGTCAAAGATAGCCTACGATACAGCATGCATGGCACAGTATGTTTACTGGTATGATCCACGTTCACTGACCAACCAATACAAATGTGACATGAAGTCAATGCCACATGTTGCTAAAACTGCTTACCTTATAAACACTTATAAAAAATACAACTTATAAAGTGTGATTTATCATGCTCTTTTTACGAGTCATCGTACAATCTGCACATATGTGGTAGCCAAGGTTAGCAGATCAATGTCACACAGTGTGACATTCACTGATCTTATAGGATTGCTAAAATTGTGCAGTGTGTTTTGGGCTTAACACGCAGAGCCGTAAATGTGAACAAGTATATATATATATATATTATATATATATGTATATAAATAAACAGGTGCATCTCAATAAATAATAATATTATATTATAGATATAAATAATATATGTATTTAATATTAAACGTGCAAAAAAAATGTCGTGAAATTTAAAAAAATATTTATTTCAATAATTCTCAAATTGATTGTGGATTAAATAAATTCAATGCTCGTGATCGCCGCATTGTCCGTTGATCGCTGTCCAGCGCAGCCGCAATCCTGTCTTCTTTTCTTTCTCGCACAACGAGACCCGGACTCGATAGCCGACGCAAGTTTACCAAAGGCTGCCATAGCCCTGTTTCTGTCTTCAGCCACATTTTGTAACTGTAGGTGCACTTTATTTTATTTAAACCTCCACCTGTACAATTTAAATTAATCCCTAATTGAGATTTAAATCTGAGTTTAAAGTAATGGAGCAACAATATTAAAGTTAATCTATATTAAATATAAAATAAATCCAGGATCAAAATTATATGGTTTAAATGTAAATCTGCTTATTTTTAGACAAGGTTTAAAATTTGGTGCAATATATTTATTAGATAAACCTTGATTTAATCTAGATTTAAGCTTAATCCCTATTGGTGCAACCCACCCATTGAGTGTGAGCATGTGGGAAACACTAAAGCAGTCTTCAGTAAAATGAAGGGGACAAAACACAATGTTGGGGCTATACTGTTGTGGTATAACTGTAAACATGAACTTTAACCATCGATTCTTCACACCTTTGGCAGCAAAAAAAAGGAAAAAAAAGGATTTACCCTCACAGTGCAGAGTCAGTAGGTGTGTTCGACTTGAAGCGGAGCTGCGCAGAATGGTCGTTCGGAAGCATAAGGATCCATCACTCTCTTATCGCTCTCGTGGTACTTTGATGTCATACACTGGGGGGGCAAGTTTTCCCGGGTCTGCGCGCATATCAAGTGGGCGGGCAATATGCTAACAGATTTGGATACATTTTAAAAAATGACTCATTTCAATGATTCAGAGTCAACTCTTTCCTTTGAGAGACAATAACTTTATACAAGGTGCACTTTCAGATTCAAAACTGTGCAGCAAACCATAATAGATTCAAAATATATATCTTTAATGTTTTAATTCACTTAGAGCTGTGTTACACACTGAAAAATAATAAACATGAAACTATTAATTATTAATAATTATGGTAATTTTCAAAAATCCATAATATTTATTATTATACAATAACAATTTATTCAAGGGTCACTTCAAAATATACATATCTTTAATGGTATTTTAACGGTATATATTTTAATGTACATACAAACTATACAGACAGACATTGTAGAAAAATTTAAAATTTAAAATAAAAAAGAGATAGAAAAGTAAAGTGGCATAAGGCCATTATTGCAGAAGAGGTAATTACATAATAATTCCAGTGCTGCAAAAGTGACTGGTGCGGGTCATTAAGGGGGGGGGGGGAGGACCTGGGGGTGTGGACATTGGGGGGGGGGGGGGACTATTGTAGTGTTGCGTGGTAAAAGAGGGGAGGGGAGGCAAGGACGGGAAAGGGGGGGGAGATATTAATTATTAATGAATTATGGTACACACTAATATATGTATACTGTATATAGGGAGGGAGAGAGACATATGCTTTACAATACGGTTGCATTTCAATGTATTTATTATTCGGGGCTCTGGCTCTTCTGATTTGTGGAGGAAGTAGAGACGCTGCTGTGCTTTCTTGCCAATAACAACAACCCAGGAACTTTGCTGCTCGCTCTCTCTCCATTGATAGTAACAATCTCCTTCGTTCTTCTCCCATTTATTCCGGCCAGGCGGCTATTTTGTAGAGTTGTAAGACCCACCACAGTTGACATTAAAATGTTGTGTGAATTAAGAGGAGGGGCTTTTGGGGGCCCTTAATATGTGTTATTACAGGTCTCCCGGTCAATCCAACAACCAGTATTAATAGTAATTCACATTACAATTTTTCATGCATAAATTGACGTTTTAGTTGACAATAACAACACTGATTTATCCTGACCATTCTTTCTTCTGTGTAGCACAAATACAAACTAAATTACTGAAAAACAATCATGCCATTTTTCTGTACAATGAAAACAGGAAAAGTACTGGTGTTATCAAGTACTAATTAATATTAATACTAATACTGTTGAATCAGTATTAATTGATAATTAATAGTGTTATTAAGAAAAAAGTACCATCAAAATGGTCAATGAGGAAATAGTACAATAATCCACGTGTTCTTAATTAATAGCTTTCCGTAAACATGGACAAATGGACAAATGATCAGTCAATAATGACTTCAAGTTTGATGTGTTATCTGCTCGAAGCCATTGTATGCCTTCAGAATACTTGGAATATCGTTCACCAGGCATATGGATGGCTTTTATGATAGATCTTAGTCTTTTTTGGGGCCTTGTCATTTGAAATCACCCTCCACTTTGTTTCTATGGAGAGTCTGCCTAAGGACAGATCTAATTTTGCACTGCGCAGAAGAAAGAAAACACTACAGCAGTGAAACAGCATGGGGGCGAGTAAACGATGGGAACATTTTCCTTTCTTTGCAAACTACTACTTTAGCTTGTCAAGTCTTAGAAGGTTTTATCCCATCTGAAATGCCAAAAAAACTATTCAAACGTATTCTTCCTCATTTCGTAACCAAGTTTACATCCTTCGTATCAGATAACATAGCTTAGTATTTTCAGACCAAGGGGTGTTAGCATTCCTGCACAGCCCTCAATTTGTTGTAACATTTGATGAATGCTGCGTTCCAGGTAAACACAAGGACCGCCGAGGTAAAAAGCTCCTTTAAAAGGTCACTTTTATCCATCACAAGGCAAGTGTGTTCATGAAGAAGACATCGGGTCCCTTGACACATGATCTTCAATATATTCTTAAGGGCCTAGTCGAGATGTGGAAGGCCAGAGAGGTTAGCTCATTTGAACTATTATGTTATTTCTTTCCCTCCACCCCTGAAATGACAAGCGGCCTTGAGGTTGCATGCTGATACCCTTTACCTTTGCTTTTATTGTTTGATTGATGCCACCGTGGACTGATTCAGCATTGTTTTATTTCCTCCTAGCATGAGCGCTTTGAACTGATGCCCATGAAGCGAAGCACATAAAAGGTTTGATGACATACCGCAGCAGGTGCGATGATTTGTGTTGAGACAAAGAATAAGGGGAATTGCGTGACGGCACTTGGCACGATAAAGAAAGGATGTCAAATAATTAGGAGCGCAAATGGGTGCGCATGAGCCAGACTTGGGACACGGCTAGAGATTTCTTAAATGAAAAGGCAGCGCTTCAACCAGGGAGGTCTATAATACCTGGAGATAATTATCTGTTGGCTATGACATGCGTCTCACGTGGCATTGACACACCTGCAGACCATACTGAGAGCTTTTAAGTCTCAGTGTAAATATATGCTTTTTTCCACCCAAAAGTCTGAAATATTTTATTTTATTATTTATAATATTCTACTATATTTTATTCATTATATGTTATATGCATTTTATTATTTTAAATACTAATATACAAATTAAATATGGGGTAATTATTATGTATAATGTAGTTAAAAGTAATACATAAAAAATTAAAAACAAACATACTGTCATGGTGCACACACGAGGGACGGACGAGGAACACGCAGACGAGGATGAAACTCAAAATCACAGTCTTTAATGTAGACGAACAAGTCAGGGCAGGACAAGGCAAGGCTGACACCGACAGGAACACCAGGGAGTAACGAGTAGACCAGACAAAATCATATTGAACAGACAGGACTATGAATACACAGAATAATAGACAAACACAGCTGGACAAGAATGAACTAATAATCACACTCAACGAGGACAAGAAACAAACCAAATAAGGAAACATGAGGCGAGAACACATGACACACACGACAGAGGACTGACACATACAGTAAATAATTTATTACAAATGTATTGCTTTTATTTATTTATATACATATTTTCATGCATTTAATATTTATATACTAACAGCAGAAATAAATATGGGGAAATTACTATATATATATATATATATATATATATATATATATATATATATTGTAATAAATGCATTGTATGTTGTAATGTGCAATAAACTGTAATACAAGCAATATAAAACATATCATTTATTACTTTTTATATTTATTTGTTTAATTGTACATACTAATATCAAAACTAAAAGTATATAAATAACTTTGCACATGTAGTAAAAACACTTAATTTATTTACTTACTAATAACTTTTTAATTTTGAATACTAATAACATATACGGGATATATATATATATATCATTAAATGTATTCTGTATTTCATACAGCACTCTGTAATTTCCATTTATTTTCTATACTTATTAATTAACTTTTTACACAGTTATCACAGAATATGGATTATGGATACTATATATATATTTATATATATATTTATATATATATATATACATACATACAACTTGTATAGAGCATTGCTATTCTATATGCTCCACAAAACCAGTCTTAAGTAGCACGGGTATGTTTGTAGCAATAGCCAACAATGCATTTTATGTGTCAAAATTAGGATGTTACGTAAAGATCATGTTCCATAAAGATATTTTGTAAATTTACTACCGCAAAAAAATATCACAACTTAATTTTTGATTGGTAATATGCATTGCTAAGGGCTTCATTTGGACAACCTATTTTTTTTTACCCTCATATTCCAGATCCTCAAATAGTTGCATCACAGCCAAATATTGTCCTATCCTAAAAAAACACATCCAGTGGAATTATTTATTCAAATTTCAGATGATGTATACATTTCAATAATAATAAAAAAGACCCTTATGACTGGTTATGTGGTCCAGTGTCACATATAGCACACATTATATTTTTATCAGTTAATGGCAAAATTCTGAGATTCAATAAGAAATATAGACCTAGTACCGTTAAAATATGCATATATGCCTGCAGTTCTTCCACTTCGTAATAATACTTGGGAATAGCATACTTGGAACAGATACATATTTACTGACGCATTGCATTAATTAGAGCTCTGAATGTTATCCAGCTGTCTAACTGAGCATCGACTGTAGATATCTTGGGATATTAATGTTCTTCAGGACCTTTAAATACACATAGCATAAATAATGATCATAATTGCACTGTTCTTATTGTCAACCACTCTTTTTAAATCTTAACTGTAGTAATCTAGTACTGTACATATTTTCTATTGGATTGTAGTTGTATTGAATGTACAGCGAAAATAGCCCTACAAAACATGAACAGAGAGATAGGACTGCAGATTATAGTGTTGTTATTTTGTTCAACTCAAGTGGAAATGGCAGAAATATTAATTCATGGAAAAAAAGTGAATAACCCAGACCATGGGTCAAATGTTTAACCATGCATCACCAATTCAGATAAGGTCAAGATTTATCTAGTGTTCTCTGTCATTAGGGAATGTAATGGGCAGCTATCTGTATCACACAAACTGCATTTCTACATTTAAATGAGCTGCTCTTAGATCATGTGGCAAGTTCTCTGATATTAATTATGTTAATCAATATGTAGCCATCATTTCCCATATGCAATATAGCAAGAAAATCACTTTATAACTGATCATTTGAACCTGCCGCCCATCGAGAGAGCACTTTCAACAAGAAATTAATTAACCTCCTTCAACCTTCTAATCCACACTTTGGTCTGTAAATCTCACTTTGGTAATTTACCACAGACATGCAAACAGAAGTAAGTCCCTTAAGCTACAGTAATGATCAGACCCGGCTAAGGTCAGATGTGTGGTGGTCATGTGTGGTCACATGTCTGTCAGCGCAGGCTGAGAGACTTGGTTTCATCATATTTAAATGGAAATCACTAGCCTATCGGGTATTAGGAATAAATCATGATGAAATGATACTTAAATTAAATCTGTGACTTGAAAAGGAACAATACATGTCATGTGACTAATCGCTGCAGGAAATCTGCATCATGACAACAAAGATTTGACAATGATCGTACAAACATACTTTTACTAGTATTTATATTTAAATTCATGAATGAACCATATAATTAACAAAAAACACACAAATGTATATGTAACGAATCTGGCCTCTGTGGTTCACCCTGATTGTCACCAGAAGTCACCATCACCAGAGTATTGACTTCTCTCTCCGAACTCCATTTCCCATCATCCTGTACCAGGACTCTGATTGCTAGTTCACCTGATGCTCATCTATGGGACTACTTAAGACACACTCACACACACTCATCGCAAAGTCTTGTATTGCCCCGGCTGACATTTCTGAACGTTCTCATCTTTCTCTGTCTGATCATTGTGTTTTGACTCTGGACTGTTTCTCTCGTTTTGGATTGATATCTGCCTGTTTTTAACCCTCTTGCCTGCCTTGATACTCTGCTCTTGTCTCTCCTCGGATATCCCTGTTACCGTTACTGACCTCTGCCTGTACGACTGTGTTAACTCTGATTAAAGCTGCAAATGGATCCCCAGTCAGCTGACTCATCATTACAGTATAATGCTAAATTATAAAAAATAATAAAATAATGTTTATGTATATATATATATAATTTATTATTTAGTCATTTAGCAGACACAGGAGGTGAGTACCCTGACTAAATGGTGTCAGGAGAACCACCTCTCACTCAACATCGACAAGAAAGGAGCTGGTGGTGGAATTACAGGAGACAGAGCAGAGAACACACACCCATCACCATCGACAAGACACCTGTGGAGCGGTGAGCTTTAGCTTAAGTTCCTCGGCGTTCACATCACTGAGGATCTCACATGGTCTGCTCACACAGATGCAGTGCTGAAGAAGGCACATCAGCGTCTCTTCTTCCTGAGACGGCTGAGGAAGTTGGAACGAGCCCCAGAATCCTCAGGTCCTTCTAACCTGCACTGTGGAGAGCATCCTGACCGGCTGTTGGATCACCGCCTGGTTTGGAAACAGCACCGCTGGCAACCGCAGGGCTCTGCAAAGGTCGTGCGAACTGCCCGCCACATGTAGGAGGTGAGCTTCCCTCCCTCCAGGATATCTACACCAGCGGGTGACAAGGAAAGCCCGGAGGATTATCAAAGCTCCAGCCACCCGTCCCACAGACTGCTCTCTCTGCTGCCCTCAGGGGAAGCATCCGCCATCCCGCACTAGCCGACTGAGGGACAGCTTAACCGTTTCCCTCAGGCTATCAGGCTAATGAACAGTCACACACTACTCACCTATCACAACCTATCCGCTACTCCCACTGGACACAACATGCCACAATGCACTGCACCACAACACTGCATTAACACCGTTCAATTGGACTACCCGCACACACTGCACTAATCACAACCTATCCGCTGCTCAACCAACCAATGGACACCATACAATGTTAATTTATAATCTGTTGCATCCACAACACTGCATATTACTATGCATGTTGCACCTTTGCATGTATAGATACTGTATAATGCAGATGTGCTGCTGCTCATACGGTGTATAATGTGTCAACCAATTGCTGTTAATTAAGTATGTCTGTTGCACCTCACATTATTACTATGCATAGACTATGTGTACTGAGTATATGTATGTGTATTTTGCTGTACATTGTCAGATGTGCCCATACAGTGTGCAAATAATGTGTCTGATAATTAAGTATGTCTTTAAGTAACTATGCTGTTGTTTTTTTGCACTGTCTTGGAGTATATGTATGTGTATTTTGCACATTGTCTTCTGTACAGTCTGCAAATATGTATGTCCATATGTAAATTGCTGTTGTTTTTTTGCACTGTCTGTCCATATGTAAATTGTAAATTGTCTGTTGTTTTTCTGCACTGTCTGGAGCACGCTGTAAATAAGAATTGCAGTTTTTTGCACTGTCTGTCCACCAAGGCACTTGTGCTGTGGTGATGTGAATTGTCTGTTGTTTTTTTGCACTGTCTGTCCAAAAGTATAAATTGTTTGATTTGATTTGATTTGATTTGAGACTTTTTTTTCTGCAAAGTGACTTACAAATGAGCACGCTGGAAGCATAAGAATTTCAAAATCAACAAAAGAGCAATTGCAAATGCTGTAACATGTCTCAGATAGCTGACAATAAAAGTATTAGAAATGTTTTTTATTTGATAACATACAAATAAATAATATCAACTTTGGATTTGAGACACTTTCCATTTATCAAGTGACTTACAAATGAGGACACCTTATCAGCCACTCCTTCCTAGCAATTTTTCTCTGAAAATGGAACAAAAGAGCAATTACGCAATGCTATAACATATATATTTCAGTCTCAGCTAGCTTTTATTTTATGCAGTAACATATATGCTTTTTATTGAATCCTTTGTGTTGTGTTGTTATTTAATGGCAAGAACACTAACAATACAAATAAATAATATCAACTTTGGTATTATTTTTGTAATAAAATGAAATAAAATAGAAACATTTATCAAGTCAACATTTCACCTTATCAGCCACTCCTTCCTAGTTTTTCTCTGAATGGACATTTCATATATATATATTTCAGTTAAGGTTTATTTTATTTTAAGTAACATATATGCTTTTTATTGAATCCTTTGTGTTGTGTTGTTATTTAATGGCAAGAACACTGAAGTATATTTTTGTAATAAAATGAAATAAAATAGAAAACAGAGGGGGTAGAAAAAAGTTTTTTATCTAAAATCTAACATTTACTTTTAATATTATCACATATTTATGTTTTAAAGTTTTGTAACATCCTTCTATCTACTTCTATACTGCAACAGATTAAACATAATTTATACTATACACATGTTTTTCATATATATAGCCTATATATATATATATATATATATATATATATATAACATATCTTAAGTCATGGAAACTAGAAAATTAAGTCAGATGCGTTGTTGGTGGTGGGGGAATTATGACAGATATTAAAACATGTTACTACGTCAACAGTCAAAAGAGTTTCACAGGAATATGAACGTAGTATATGTTTAAATATCAGGTTACCATTAACACCATGCATGAATTAACCTACTGTGATCACTTGAGACTGCATTTAAAGGTCAGGGTCTCAGATTTTATCATCTACACATCAGTATATTACTGCATGCAGAAGAAGAGAAAAATAGTCAAAGCAAGACATATTTGGGGAAAAAAATACGTTCACACCTTTTTACCTGTTATTTGGTGCAATCAACCAAAATGGATCAATACAAAGTGTAAATGTGGTCTGAAGTCACTTGAGTGAGTATTGGTCATGGACTGTCCTCATAAGTAATGGGCGATTTACGAATGAGGTGTTAATACTGGCTTATTTTAGGTCGGTACTCCAGTTTTGACACCAGAGGAAAGCTACAACATTGACACAACACTGAACTCTCTTAAAGGGATAGTCCACCCATAAATTCAACTTTCATCCAATTTTTTCACCCCTAAGAGATGGTCCAACACTGTATGAGTTTCTTTCCTCTGTTGAAGACTAGATAATATATTTTTAAGAATGTTGGTAACCAAATAGTTGACTGTAGCCAATGATTTCCAGAGTATTTTTTGTATTAATTAATTTATAAAAAAAAAAAAAAACATAATGTGAAAGTCAATGGCTATTGTCAACTATTTGATAGAATGGTGACATCATTTCATTTTGGGTGAACTATCCCTTTAAATTGTCTGTATAAAACACTGCCTGAGAGATTTGGCATACCTCTGTAGCCTCCAAGGGAGCATGTGAAGTTCAACCTCACAGCAATTATGAATATTATTTTGTTGCCCTGTCAGTGGTAAGGGAAAATGTATGTCATGAGAAAACAATAAGAAGAGGTTTCCTTTGCACTACTAGCCAAAACAAGGATGTGCATTCAGTCAAATTTGCTTTAAAGCTATTTCCCCTATATAAATAAGAATGACCATTAAGTAAGATGAAAGATAAACATTCAGATATCCTCTTTCAGGGAAGCAATGATTGAATCATACCCCAAGAGCAGATCATAGAAAATAAATACACTTTTAAATCAGCAATGTTTATGAATCCACATACAGAAGATCTGATATCAAAGCATGAAGTGATAAACATAGTTGGTTGGGAGGAAATCGAAATATTAAAGAGAATATACTTTAAAGAGGTCATATCCGATGTCCACTTATAGTGTCAGTGAAGGTTTTTGTGCCAAAAAATTTCGATTTGGCAGCTTAGGATGAAGTTTTGACTTCTGAAAATTACAGTATGCTTTCACGGTACATCAAGTATATCTTTTATCTCCAAAGATCAAGGAGAATTTGATTCCTCGTGATACGAGCCCTTTAACAACGACTATGGCACTGGAGAACCAGCTGTCATCTTAATATGGTTTGAGTCTAAGGTGCTCCTTAAGATAACAGCAGCAACCTCTCATCATCCTCAGCCTCTATGTCAGGTCTGCACACATCTCCTCCAGGCCATGAAGCACAAAGGTCAGAGAAACCGATAGTGAGGTTTTCCCTGAGCTTCTGTATCCACCAATACACAGATACTGCAGGAGATCGGGACGAAAGCAAGCTGAGGAATTATTCGTCTTGATTATTTAATTCCATCTAAGCCTTCCTGATAGCTACAATTGTGTTTAATAGAAGCGACATTGTTCAACAACTCAACCATTAGTCTTTTCAAGTGGAACATAAAAAAGGGTTGGATTAGACAGCGCAATTCTTTTGTTATCTGCCTATTGTCTAGAGTGTTTATTTCCTGCCAAGTACATTTGTGATAAAAAACTTTTTCACAAGAAACTTGTCCAAGAATGGCAGTAGCACAATAAGCATTACACACACTTTGACTAACATGCACACAATTAAACATTTACATTTGATTCCCTGAACCGTATAATGGACTCCAATGTATTAAAAGTGACCAAGTACTAAGCCTACAAGCACTGCGTATTTCTATTCCACAATGCAGAAAACATAAAAAAGGGATGTAAAAAAAATTGCCTCGTTCTGTCCAGGTTTTGCCTTCAGAAATTGGACCTTAACCCTAAAAAATAAATAAAAAAACAGACAAAAGAGAAAGCAAGTCTAGTCTAAATTGCCTCGTAAATAAAACACCATTAAGGGAAATAGCATTTGGAGTAACACTAGTAACAGTAACAGATGTCTAGTTGAACTGATTTTGGTAACACTTTATTTTAAGGTGTCCTTGTTACACATATTTATTATTATAATAACAATGAATTATGCATAATTGCATGCAAGTAACACTAAACCAAACCCTAATCCTAACCCTAACCATATAGTAAGTACACATAGTAAACCTAAACAAGTTTAATAAACCGGGGTGTTATTATTATTATTATTATTATATGAAAGATAATTATGTCATCCACATGGAAAGTAGAAATAGAAACAAGTTGACAAATAGTACTGAGATTTTTGTGAATAAGACTAAGACTACAAATGGCTTAATTTACATTGAAGACATGTTTATATTAGTACTGTCAAATGACTAATAGCGATTAATCACATCCAAAATAAAAGCTTTTGTTTGCATAATATGTGTGTACTGTGTATATTTATTATGTATGTATATATAAATACACATACATACACTATATAGTTTGAAAAATATTTACATGTCTATATTTATATTCATATTATTTATATTAAAAATAAATATATTTAATATAAAAATATATTTATTCTGAAATATATACATGTCATGGTGCACACAACGGGGAGGAACTAGTACCACGGAGACAAGGATACAGACACACAGGAACACCAGGAGTAACGAGTAGACAAGACAACACTAACTAAACAGAAAGGAACTTAAATACATTAAACAAGGACAGGAAACAAACCATATAACAAAACATGAGGGCGGGGAAACAAGACACACCACGCAAGGCTGACAATGCATGTATATATATATATATGTGTGTGTGTATATACACACACAGACACATTACACACATATATTATGCAAACACAAACTTTTATTTTGGATGCGATTAATGGCGATTAATCATATGACAACACATTCATATTGAAAAGAATGACAACTAATTTAAATCATTATTATTTAAATATATATTATAATATATATAGTATTTAATATTATTTCAGCACTGTTAGAACTGGGATGAACTGTAGAAGGTTAGTGAATACAACTATGGTGTAAATGCACTGTAAAATCACATCAATTAAACAAAACTAGTTGTTGCACTAAACCTCGGGAAACACACTATTATGACCGCACCCTCTAAACTGGATGCCATGAGTCCGATCTGTAAAATATTTAACAGTCTATTCTGCCACATTGCCAGAAAAGTGAATCTTAACAAGACTCTTTGTAGGAACATCACATCTGACAGCGTCAAAGCCATTCAACAAATCACAAAACAGAGGCAGACAGCGTGTATGATCGAGGGTTTCACTTATGTCCGATCCGCAGTCATAGCAGTGCAAACAGTACAGTGATTTGAACAAAATAGTTGCTCATACATTTATTTGGCATTGAATTTAGATTTTGCACAGATCTAGTAAAACATTTCAGATATTTAAATGGACTGGATTTAAATATGTGAACTGCATAGCTTGCATTCACCTCAACATTTTCCATTAGTATTATTTTAGATTAAATGCTGCACATAAAAGTCAATTAAACAGAGTTCTGACATTTATTTGACATTTAAAATGTATTGAGGGATCTGGGGTCATTTAGCTATTGTAGGAAGAATATCTTTCAAAACTTTCCCACAATACCCTTTTCAGACCAAGAAGATCTCAATTCAACAATCCAATCTGTAATTTCTGAATAAAGCTATACAATCCCTAATTCTCATATAGAAAGCCAGTGGGTGAAACAATCGCCATTTTATTGTTGTAGTCAGCAGCTGTCAGAAACGGAAAAGATCAAGTGGCACTGATTCAGAAATAGATCTAACATATTTATTGTATGTGTGCTGAAATAAAGTCCACTTATATAAAGATCAGAAAATGAGTCAAATGAAAAGTAAATGGGAAGAACGAGGCTCAATGATTTGCTGTATTGATGTACTGCATGAAATCAATCAATATACGCCATGACTAATGAAACATATCAATAGGCTAAATCAACTGGCTAAGTTAAAGCCAGCTAACCCAGTTCTCTATGAAAGTAAGTACGAGTCTCTGGTCTTTAACTTTAACTGTCGTAACCCTGGAAAAAACATTACCTTCACAGGCATTACAAAGAGACAGACAACTATCATCAATCCCATCCATCTGTTTATGTAATTTAATTATTTACACAAATATTGGAATTACTGTATAATGTTATATCTGCTTTCTGATCGGTTTTGATTTATTGAGCTTCCAAGTTTATGCATTTCATATACTTTGAAGATAGAACCTTTTTGTTTTATAAATAAAACGTACCAAACACAACTTTATGGGGGACAATAAAATTAATTAAAATAAATGTATATCACTGTAAAATATTTCAGAATAATACATTTAAGTGATATATTATTATTATTATTATTATTATATGTTGTATAGTATATGATATATACAGTATGTTACACAATGTTGCTTAAGTCATTGACCTGAAAAAGCAGCAGTCATCAGTTTTAGTCTATTTTTTAGCTTGCCGTAGTTGTATTTTCACAACAGACAATAGTGCTCACGTACAATTCAATATACTGTACGTGTGTGAAACCTCTTCTGAGGGACCTTTACAGAGATCTCATCCAGGTGTAACGCTATCTTCCTCTTCCCATTCTGTTTTTAAAATACCATTTACTCCTTGAAGAATATAGATATGAACCCCAGGAACAAGTTCACTCGGCGAGGCCTTAAAAATAACTTGAAATCTTCAACTGTATCAGCTCAGGGTGGCTGGAGAAGTGTCGGAGAACCGTGCAAGTGAAAGAGATGTGATAAAGCTGTGTGATGAAACTCGTGAAGAATCAAGGAGCTTCCTTTTATAACAGCAATCATGGCTCAACAGTCTTTCAGATCCTGCAAAACGACACTTTAGTCATGGACATCTGTACCTGTTAGCTTCGTCTCCCTACCGTTGACATGAAGGACCTAGAATTAGTCTATTTTCAACCAAATAATGGCAAAATATCACAAATCTGTCAAATAAAGATACAACAAGCCTTCGGGATCAAGGTGGAGTGACAAACCGGCATCACAAAACTTCAACAGTGACTAAATAGATGGGGGAAAAAAAATATATCACAACTGTTACCCTTGTTCAAAATTGCATTATGCAGAGTGAAATCAATTAACTTCCCACTGCTTACATTGTTTTGGGTCGGAATGGCATTTGAGATTTGAGCCAGCTGTGAAAAAGTGTGATACAAGACATCTGAGGAAGGTGATTTGGGAGCATTGTGAACATTTCAACATGACACACCTGCTGGTGTCGATGAATGTGTACGTTTGATTCCCAGGAATCTTTTTAATTGAAGTCTACGAGGGGAATAAGACGAGTGTTCTCTTCTGTTGTTGGTCTGATTATTCTCATTTTCACCGAATTAACTATAATTTACACCCATTAACTGTCAGACTGATTCCTGTACTACTACAGAGGTTCAACACTAGTATGAATATGTGGGTCTTTGAAAGGAAATACTGGGACATTGAAGCTATCAGATATAATACAATGGTCCTTTTTTATTATTTATTTATTATGAATGATTACTGTATTCAACGAACAATGTAAATAATGCAAAACTGTATGGTCTGTCAAGGTGTTTTTATTTTTTTGAAAGAAATACGTTTTCTAGGCCCAGTAAAACAGTAATATTATGACATTTTCTTAAAATTTTAAATTACAATTTTCTGTCTGAATATAATTTAAAAAAATATATATTATTGTGATGCAAAGCTAAATTTTCAGTTTTTAGTGACATATGATCCTTCAGAAATCTGTCTACTATGCTGATTTGCTGCTCAATAAATATTTCTTATTATTATCAGTGTTTAAAACAGGTGATTTATATTTTAGTGGAAACTGAAATTCAATGCATAAAAGTATTCCAAAGTATTTTCCAAAATTATTAATAATAATAATACCAAAACAATAGCATATGTTGAGTAAGTGTTAGTGAGTAGAAACTCCAAAAACAAACATCATCCAGATTTACATCGAACCTAGCTTGTCTCATGACGAGTCGCAGAAATTTCTAGATGGCAAAATCATAAGAAATTATATTAATTTACCAAAACATAATCATACAATCTAAATCTTAACCCTATATGACTATAATAGTAAAAACAACCTACATAAGTGTAGGTCCTATGATTTCAACATTATTTTGTATGAATTATTGTGCATTTTCCTGAGAGTGTTTTGTTTCAACACACATTTTCAAGCAAACTGTATAATAGTGCATAACATGCTGAATCTAAACACAAATGTAGGACTACAGTTTTCAAAATGTGCACATGAGAAACAATGCCAAATACCTATCCAGTGTTCAAAAACATGACTGTTCCCCCTTTTTATACATATTTACTGTCACAGTCAGTTGTTTTTATAGTCATGAACTGTTTCATCACCCTTTGCACATTATGCCAATACTTCATTTAAATACCTGTTCATTGAGTTGCGTCAGTATTGCATTCCCATGTTATTATATGTGAATAAAGATATAAATGGATAGCAACATTTACAACCATTTTCATGAATGTTCCTTCATTAGTGCAATATAGCAAATACACCTAGTATGACCAATTACTATATATAGTATGATATTATACATATTCAAATAATAATTTACATATTTTACAAAAAAAATAAATAATAATAATAATAATTAAACAAGTAAAATTAATAAATATCCAGTGATTACGAGTTTGATTTTTCAGTTTGCTCCAATTTAGCAACTTTAATAAAAATAGTTATTGGTATTTAAAATTATTTTACAATTGTATTGTATCTCATTAGATAACAAACTAATCTAATTAATAATTGTATAACTCAAAAGTTGCTTTGTTGCAGGCACGGTCTTGCTGTCAGTGCACATGCTTAAACACAATGAACCTTGGTCTACCCAAATTCGACTCTAGTTTGCATCATTTCCCAATTACACACCAATCTCGTATCATCATTAAGAAAAGTATTTCATCAACTATTTTCAAAGTTCTGACACAACATTAGAGGGAGTTTCTGGCCAATTATTCCTTTGAACTCTGGCACTCCTTGTTCCTAAACACAATTAGGGAGACACAGTCTAATTTCTCCTTACTGCTGACATATGGGCATTGTTTCATAAAATGCCATAATTACCCATCAAAAAAATATGGGGCTGCTCATTTAACTCATGTTAATTAGTCAAACAGTCACAAACTTAAGGCAAGAATCGCCCAGCCATGAAACGTAGCGCATATCTAATTGATAATTGGTGTATGCTTTTTTTAGTTCCATGTCCAAGAAGGTTAGCAGTTCAGACTTCAGTACCAAGAACTACCTGCTCTTTCAGGGTTGGCTGCTTCTTTCTCTGCCGGTACATGAGCTTAATACATAAATCAATATGTAATATCAGTTGCAGCGTTGGTACAGCTACCATCAAAATATAGCCTTAAATACAATTCTGTGAAATTATCACACTATAATATTGTTAAATGTCTACACGATTATAAGGTTAACAGTAATTGTTCCTGCTGTCAAGGCCAATAATGGACATTGCAATATTATTATATGAGCTAGAGCCTTATGTTCAGTTTGAAACATTATCGTGTAGTTGACATTGCATTTCAAGCAGTTCTCCTGAGCGACATGCTATACTTAAATTGATTCTATTTTAAGTTCTAGTTTAATTACATGTACATCCTTGCCACCAGAAGTCAATTAAATTAAGTACTAATATAGACAACATGGAATAATTAGCTGAAAAAAAAAAAAAAACATTTGCTACTGCATAATTATGTAAAGGATTATGGAGAATGATAATTAAACATGTATGTTGTTTATTTAGCCAGCCTCATGTCACTCCAAACCTGGATGCTTTTATGTTCCACAAATAAATACATAAATGCATATTGATTTACAATTTTTGAATTTTTCTTCAATGTGCCTGACAAAAATCAATAAATAAACAAATACAATTAAATTAAAAGACCTATACATTATATATTCGCATTAATTAAAACAAACCTCTTATTAAATACAATCTTGATTGGAATGAACTTGGTGTCGTGCCATTTATCATAGAACCTACCATAGAAATCACTCTGTAAAATATAGATCTGTCATTTAAGAAACAGCTTGTAAATTATGATTGTTTCTTTGAAATAAAAGTGGTTCTATGTCGGATCAAGTCAAATGTTGGTTTTCAAGTGCTGTAATCAAGTGCACCAGAATGTTTTTGATTACTGTGTGTTCACGATGATACCACGGCTTCAAACTTAATTCTATGCTCTTCAAATTTAACTCAGCGCTTAACTAACTTGTAATTAATTAATTTGTGCACCTCACTCCAAACTTCCGTTGCTAATTCCAAAACATAATTTTAGAGCTAAAAATGGAGGCTTGAGCCATTGATATGCAGTCTAAGGCCAAGTCCACACGGAGACGCGTATAGCTGTATACGTAAAAAAAGTTATTGTATCAGCGTTTCGTCCAGATGGATCTGACATTTTGGGAGCGTGAAACTGCAATTTTTTTAAACCGGGTCCCAGCTTGGATAAACCTGAAAACAGCACCTTTGTGTTTTCGTGTGTTCAGCCAATCCGTATATTTTGTGAAACGATGATGACTTCACCTCACGTCTCTATCCTAGTAGATGTCACTTAACAGCAACAATCAGGGTTGGGGGTAATGCATTACCTGTTATGCAAGGTACGTAATCAGATTACTTTTTACAAGTAACTAGTAAAGTAACGCATTACTTTTTAATTTACAAGAAAATATCTGAGTTACTTTTTCAAAAAAGTAATGCCAGTTACTTTGTTTTCCAATTTATTGCCTGACAAGTGTCATTGTCCCCATGTTGGGGAGAAATCGAAAGTACAGAGGCGTTGTGTGTGTGAACATGATGTTACTGTAGTTCTAGACTATGTGAATGTGCATTAATTCATCTCACTCACAAAAAAAATAAAAAACTATTTAGTATTCATCCAAATGAATTAGAACAGTGAAATGCAAACTCAGAATGTGATGTAAACCTGCAATAACTATATATGTTAAATAACACATGTATCTAATCTCATTATTATTAACCAATGCCTTTGCTGCTGATCTTTGATGATCCAGGTCAACCATACTAATAAGCACAAATGACTTTAGATAAACTAATAATTGTGCTGCATTGTTGTTTTTTAATTGCTGAAGAGTGTTGAATCTTCTCCTGTGTTCTTCTGTACAGACGTGATTTACTCTTCCTTCAGCCTGAGGTTTATTCATTACACTTTTTGGTGTGAAAGGCTTTTGCATTTGCTGTAAATATAACTTCTTATATTAAAAACAAACCATCAAGCCCTGCTCATATTTAACAAGTAACTCATTACTTTCCATAAAAAGTAACTAAGTAACGTAATTAGTTACTTTTCTAGGGAGTAACGCAATATTATAATGCATTACTTTTAAAAATAACTTTCCCCAACACTGACAGCAACAACATGAACACACACTGAATGATTATCTTTTTATTAACTAACATTAACACAGATTAATACATTTATTTTTCCATGTTTGTTTGTATGCAGCGCATAAGGTTTATGTCTATAGTCAAGTCTTCTTCTCCGTTTTTCGTGTATCTACAGAGTTAGAGCGCCACATATTGGTCTGGCATTTATACTATATCAGTTTGTGTCGGCTTCATGGTTTCGTGTATGCAGATATTTCTTGAGATGAGAAAAAAAAATAGATTCGACAGGGAAAGCTCTGGCTTCGTGTAGATGTAGCCTAAGTTGAACTGCTTCAAGAATGCTACTGAGAAATGTCATGTTGATTTTCAGCTGCAAAAATATTATATATCTCTTCATTGCACTTGGGCCACGTCTGGACAAGCAAACAATCAATAAAGCACAACATCATCACAACGTCCAGACAAATCAGACTAACTCTGATAACTCAGTGCATACCTAAATATATTACCATATCATAATATCAACAAAAGTCTCTCATTTAAATCCTTTCTAAACAATAACTTATCACTCCAAGTGCAAAGTATCTGAAACAAAATGAACCTCTCATAATATGGTTAATGGTCATTGCATATCTAGAAACAGATTATCTTGCTCTAAACCACAAAAAGACATTAAAATGGCTGCAATGTGAATTATTCAAGATGGCTTGCACAACAGCTCTATAATCCCCATTCAAATAACCAATAGCATCAAATAAACACGAATAAAGCCACATTTTTACAAGACATCAACATTATCATCATAGGAAGCAAGATGATTAATTACAATTTCAGGTAATGAATTATATATATATATATATATACTTTTGTATATATCATATGCATGTAATGCATTGACACTCATACGCAGATTTAAACAAGAAAAAAAAAAAAAAAAAAAAAACACTGTAACACATTTACCCATAAATCTATTGTATGCATCTTAATCTTACCTGTAAGTAAAAGTTACATCTGGCATGTGCTTGGTTTGGCCTCAAGCAGCCGAGAGAGCTCCCCCTAATGGTTGGATGTATTGCCTGTCACTATATGTGCTCAAATAAATGCAACCATTCATGAATTTTCCAAACAAAATGGATAAGAATGAAAGAAACAATTAGCTTTTTCACTTTTCAGTCAACATTAATAATTGAACAGGAATGAAAATGTACCAAATTTTAAAATTAAATGGAAAATTCTGATTGTATGACTAATCTTGTCACCAGGGCCACGTGATACTCTAATAAGCATATAAATAAACTGGATGAAAATCATCACCTTCAACTCAACCTTGCCAAGGCAATTGCTTGTGGTTTCAGCCAACCCAACACTTCATCACAATTTCACCATCCAGCTCGGTGCATCGACCATTACACCTTCAAGAACAGCTAGGAACCTTGGAGTTGTGATTGATGATCAGCTGACTTTCTAAGACCACATTGATAAAACTGCCCGGTCTTGCAGATTTGCTGTATTCAACATCAAGAAAACAGGCCCTTTCTTTCGGAACATGCTTCACAACTTCTTGTTCAAGCTTTTGTTCTGTCCAGACTTGACTATTGCAATGCTCTCTTAGCAGATCTTCCACACAGTTCTATCACACCTCCACAATTAATCCAGAATGTGGTTGCAAGATTAGTCTTTAATGAGCTATAAAGAGCACATGTCACACTTATGTTCATCAATTTGGACTGGCTACCAATAGCTGCCCGCATTAAATTCAAGGCATTAATGTTTGCCTACAAAACCACCTCTGGCTCTGCACCCCTTTACCTAAATTCATTACTTCAGACTTATGTGCCCTCTAGAAGCTTGCGTTCTGCAAGTGAACATCGCTTTATTGTGCCATCCCGCACCAAATCACTGTCACAGACTTTTCCCTTAAGTGTTCATCTCTTCCATCTACACTTGACCCTCTAACTCAAGCGCTCTCTATTCTATCTACTGTACTTGTTTTCTTTTTAGTTATTAAAAAAGACCCTCCAACACTAGCGTTCTATTTTATTTTTTTGATATTCTATGTACTTTTTTTTTTTATTTTTGCTTATTATTAAAAAAAATATCATGGCCTTCTAACAGTTCTATCTATTCTATTTATTTTCTGTCTATTTGATCATTTTATTTTTTATGTACTACTTTAGACCAAACAGGACTTGTCACAACACTTACATATTGTTGCTCTTTTGTTGGTTTGATTGCTTCTATTGTCCTCATTTGACAGTCGCTTTGGATAAAAGCATCTGCTAAATGATTAAATGTAAACGTAATGTAATGTAAATGTAATGTAAATGCATATATATATATATATATATAGTCCATTTATAATTAGATGCTATATTTCCAATGATACATTTAGTTTTGAATAAAGAAATATTGATGATAAAACATATTTCAACACACTGAATACATTTCCTCTATGACCCAGCCCAGTTGCATTCTGGGACTGGCTTCTCTGTGCAAGTGCTGATTTGAATGTATCTTAAATATGTCCCTGATTGCACACCACCTACAAACACTGAGCAATCAATTAGCAAGAACTTGGAGAATTACAATATTCATACTGCATTGTTCTGCATATATAGGCCTATTCATTACCGAAGGTTCTGCTTTTATTAAACGCTGCAGTACTGTGCAGCTCTATACAGCTGCATATGCAAATTTCCACTGCAGGAGTTAGAAGCACATTCTGTGTCAAAGATAAGCCGCATATCAAATCACTTTTTGGGATATAGTGTCTGGTGTCCACAGCCTTGGCTTTCAGAGTTACAGCCCATAGGATTCATCAATTTGCACAATCAGTTATAAACCGCAGTGATATATTGAAGCAATTTAGTGGTTAACAAAGTTATTGGCACTTCTCCAGTAAGTCTTATATTAGCATGGCAGCCATCACACTGTTCTCATTTCATTTCATGCCTCAATCATTTGAAATTTGTGGAAATGAAGTCGCTAGAGTGCAACAAACAAGATGTCAAAACATTATGAGAGTTCAGCACTAGCATTGAATCAAATACCTTATTGAGTGTGAAAGCATTATATTTGCTTCTTATAAAGGTCATGTCCTGAAATTTAAGCCTAAGGGAACAAAGTCTAAGAGAAGACTTCATATATATTAATGTCATTGATTCAATGTGTCACTTTGACAACAATAAATCCACTCCTGTAATCATAAAATCATATGGTTATTTTCAGTATTGATGAATGGAGAGAGATAATATAAAATCCATCCATCCATCCATCCATCCCATCCAAACTCAAGAGATCCCCCTGCTTTTTGTTGTTGGCAAGATTTCCCCCACCAGACTTTGTGAAGCAGCCATTTGTGCCACTTGAAACTCCCTTTGGTGTCAAGTTTCTAGCTCAGAGTTCATTTGTGTGCCCTTGCGTGTAGACCAAGGCGATCTGAGTGGGATGTAATGAATCGGAGGGCTGCATAATCAGTTTCTAGCCAGCTAATGAAGTACCCGCGTCGTATTCCTGCTTAGCAGGCTAGTCATTAAATTAGCCCTCGCTTTCAGCCCACCTTATACTATCTCTGCTGCACTCGTTCTTTGCACTGAAGAGAGCTTGCCCTGTGCGTGCTTCTTTTGCATTGATATGAAATATATTACCTCAACAATAACTTACATACACTGATAAGAAAGAAAGTTTTCAACAAGAATGAAAGAAAACTGAACAAAAAGCTATGTTGCATCATCACAGTCAGTCAACATTCCACAAAATGCAAGATAATTAGAGGAATAAATAGTGTGCAGGCAACTTAATGCCTATTCATTATTCAGTGAGCCAAACATTATGAAAAAAGGTTCTCTTAAAATAGTTTAGATATATCCAGTCTGACACAAAATGGTTAAGTGCTTGAAAACCGCTGACTTTAACCGTATAAATTACATCGGCTATAAATCATTTGAGATTTAGGGGCACATGGTGGATATATAATTTTGTCATATAAATAATTTCTAGTTTTGCTGCGTGTGCTTTTCAGCAAGATAAATTAGAGGAAAAATAGTGTGCAGGCAACTAATGCCTATTATTATTCAGTGAGCCAAACATTATGAAAAAAGGTTTCTCTTAAAATAGTTTAGATATAACCAGTCTGACACCCATAAATGGTTAAGTGCTTGAATAGAATCAACTTCTCAGAGCTTGCCAAGTCTTAGTGATTGTTTATGAGTGCTACATGTATAATGCATGCATTTAAGAGCCTATGATAAAAATGCAATAACCTCGATGCAACTTGGCTCTTTAAACACTTGTTTCCTCTACTTGCTCATGGTTCCTAACAGGAGCGCAGATGTTCATTTAGGCTTTGGCTAATACCTTCCATGCAAAACCCAATACATCTGCTAATGTTCCTGCTCCATTCCGGAGAGCATTAAGAGCATCAACAATGCATCATATGTTTGTCTTCTTTCTCTTGGTGAATGTGAAACCTTGCAGAACCTCCATCATTTTCGATGCTGGAAACGCTCCTGGGATGTTCTGTTTCGTTACAGATAATGAATGTGCTTCAATGACTGGTGTTTTCAAGCAGATTTAAATCCCATCTCAATCATGGTTTTTGCTCTTTTTTCCCCCTTTGCTTGTGAGGATGATGTGGGTATTAGTCATAGTTCAGGCTATAGTATCATTCACAGCGTAGCATTGCTCTTCCGTTTGAATTTGCACATTACAATGTGCATGTTTTGGTACTGGAGAAATCGTGCATTAAGAATCTGACTTGATTTGAATTTCAGCAGATCAGGGGCATCCGTTGCAAATAAACTATGGCAGAATGACCAGCTGAAGCACTGTTGAACTCAAGTGTGCATAATATCGAAAGGCAGGCGATATGTGTCAGGTGGACTCCCCTCTCTTATTCAAAATGGGCTCTTGTATTGCATGCCACTTAGGTAGAGTGAGATGAAAGAGCTTGTGGTGGTTTGCTGTCAAAGACAGAAGCAACAGTACTTTTGGCAAACACGCACTGCTTGCTGGACACAACAATGGAAATAAAACATAGGATGAGCCTACTGAAAACACCACCTTAGAAACTTAACTAGGAAAAATAACGGCTATACAGAATGACATGGAATACAGCTGCAAAAAAAGCTTTATTCATATGAGGATTATTCATATATTTTACACATTTTTTAAACAATATACAATTCTAGATAAAGGGGGAAAAATCAATCAGAGCTAGAAAAAGCATAGTTGGAAAATGCATTTAAATACTTTTATGTAATCCACCTACTACTGTCAATCCAGTACATGGAGAGTTTTATCAGAGAGATCTGTGGTTGCAAAAGAACACTTGATGGATACAATACAAAATTATTAAAACTAAAACTAATCCATACAAGTTAATTCTAACTGAAAATATTATTAGTAAATTATAATAGTATCTAATCTCTTTGATGTCCCTTTTTGTATTACATTTTTTTATATATATATTTTGAATTAAATAAATCATTACTTGTTATTTTTTTAGAATGGCTATTGTAATTTTCACCACAATCATTTTCTTCTTTTCAGTGTACCAATGAGCGAGGCCATTTTAACCATAGGGCTAGGCGGGGCTGAGGCCCCGGGGCCTGAACAAGGACAGGGCCCGTGATAGGCTGTTGCGTAGATTGACTGGCACACCAAAGCCACCATGCCTCTCATTTATTAGCGCTTTTATTTAGTTGAGCTTTTCCGTAAATTCCATGCATCACCATTTGAGATTGAAGGTAAAGTCTTAATTTTGTTTACCAATCAAATGCATTTATTCTATATTTGTCTTTTGAACGATATGTGCGTGCACGTATCTATCAGGTGATCGCTGCCCAGTATGTCAGCATTCAGCTCCACTCTTCACTTCGTTCTGGAGTAATGGACATGGTAGCACAAATAACAATATTCGATAAGTAAAAAATGTCAGCAATTCTGAGAGAGTGGGGCTCAAAAAATGAAAAACAAAAAAATACAAAGAACAGAGAGAAAAAAACAGCTATCAGGTTATTTTACTAAAGCTGGTGATGGAGTGGAAGTTGTTGGAAGAGTGAGGGGATCGCGCACATGGAGCAGGGAAAAAAACAGCGGCATCGTACACACAGATTTTAGGTTAGTCTCATTATTACCTGGGTGTATATTGTTTTTGTGTTTGAACAAACTGTATATATATATAAGCTATTAATTTAAGGGTTGGGAGGGGACTAGAATCCGGTAGAAACATATCAATCGTTTTGCGCATCAAGATGTTTGGCTAAGCTTATCATTTAAACGCGTTTAAGCAGGTTTTAAAACAAATAGTTTAAACTGTTAATGAACATTAAGCAGTGAGGCAAATTATTCTGGTAAATGATTTCAAGACGGTTTCAGCAGATTTTGCACGGCGCGCACCTGCTCGCGTTGCGACTGACTAGATCTTTCGCTCCTGTTGTGCTTAAACGTTCAAATACACAGTTATGTGTCAAAAATTATCGTTTTTGCGAGTATCGTCGTAAACACAGTTATTTGTGTCTTAAATGAACATTAATATTTAAATATAAAGCATGTTTAGGGTTAGATATGAGACCCTTGATATGATGAGATCTTAAAAGGATACTTCACCCAAAAACGAAGATACTGTCATCATATACTTAAACTCAAATTGTTCTAAATCTCTATGCATTTCTTTGTTCCCCTCAACACAAAATAAGATACTTTGAAAAATGATCCAACCAGCTTCTGGTCGCCATTTTCTCCAATCATGGTGTATTTTTTTTCATACTATGGAAGTCATGGGGGCCCAGCAACCGTCTGCTTACCAATATTGTTCCAAATATATTATTTTGTATTCAACAACAGAAGGAATCTCATACAGGTTTAGAACAACAACATCATTTTCATTTTTGGGTGAACTATTCCTCTAAAGCAGCTTAATATAGCTGCTGGTTGCCATTTGTGTCAATGTTAATCAAAAATCAGGAAGAAAATCACTTACTGTCCTTGACTGAATCACTTTCATAAAATAAATATGAATGAATGTATATTGAATATATACAGTGGATACCATTCTTTATACAGTCTATTTTACATTTTATATTTGTTCTGTTGTAGCTTTTTTTTTACTTGTCTTATTCAGTAAGCTTATAGGTTTGTATTATCTTTAGTGATATTGAAATTGGTAACAAAAATTATAACATTTCAGTGCATCAAGAATTTTGATATGGGATTAAAAAATCCTATTTAAAGCTATAAAGTTAAAGCTATATATATATATATATGTGATAAGGGGCCCTGCAGTAAATCATAGCCCCGGGGCCAGTGCAGTCTTAATGCGGCCCTGCCAACGAAACAACAGTGGGATTTAGAAACATGCTTCAAGATGTGAAGAAAACTTTTTTTTTATTACGCCATTCCCAATTAAGCTATTTTTGTACAAAAGGTTTGGACATATATTATAACTATGAAATTACCCTTTTCAATAAGATTTTATTCCTTTTCCCCCCTCCAAACGTATTGAAATAATGCATCATTTGAGATGTGATAGAAATTGTAGTTTATTTTTTTTTAATCATACATTTATCTTTTGACACATGTGTATGGACTGTCAGACATTGTTAGTGAACAAATCACAATAAACTAGAGTTAAAAAAAATGTGTTTTAAGGGTGTTTTCCAAATGTCCACAGGGCTAAAAGTGCCCGTAATTGAACAAACACCCAAGTGACTGATCTTAAAAGAAATAAAGTGTGATATACCCAGAGGAAAAGGGAAGCTGTGAAAGCATGCTGACCTGATCTAGTTAACTCTGCGGACAGAGGTTAGACACAGTGCTGCACGGTACAATTCAGTCTCTCATTTAAGATTTCCAGAGACCACCATCACCCTTTCCTTTTCATCATGCTCATGCAGATTCTCATGGCCTCACTGTCCAGTTCATAGTTATCTAGACCGCTTTCATACTTCCCGTAGTGAAGCTCTGCATTTATCTTCAAAGACAAGCCAGTCTGCATCATAGAGAGCATGAAATGAAAAGAAGAACCAGCAATGCAAATAATCAAAAGACAGACATTGGTTTTCAAGCTAATTGTAAATCTAAGGCTAGACAGGGAGAGAAGAGTTCATAAATGTGGATTGAAAGCAAATAACGATACATCTCTTTGGACTTATTTGATAAAAGAGCGGCCTGTAGGGGAAGTACAAAGGCAGACATCCTATTCCATGACTTCTTGTCTAAAGTGTTCATGTTTATAGCGTTCACTTTGTAATTACAGTCTGCAGTGTGCGGATATACTGCTGCACTACAGATAGTTTCCAAACAAAGCAGCTTGCAATATATTTCAAATTCAACCTTGTCCATATGTTTAGACAGACGAAATCAAGGGCTGCTTTAGAATGAACAGATTGCTGTACATCTGCATTTTTATCATGTGAATCATATGAAACACATTTATTTTTGCCTCTATGTTACTTTATGCTTTTCAGTATTAGTAGAAATGTACAATTTCTTACTTAAAGGGAGAGTTCACCCAACAATATTTATTATGTTATTTATTTTTAACCTTCGTTTAATCCAAAGCTGTTTATTTCTTCCTCTGAACACAAAAGAAGATATTTTGAAAAATATTAGTAGCCTAATAGTTGAAGTTAGCCATTGACTTACATAGTATTTATTTTTCCATACTATGACATAAAATAGCTACCATCAACTGTTTAGTTACTGACATTTTTCAAAATATATTATTTTGTGTTGAAGAGCTGAAAGAAATTCATACGGGTTTGGAAAAACAGGAGTAAATTCATTCTAAGCAAACTATCATTTTACCGTTGCACATTACATTGGATCATTTGAAGACGAGATTGCTATAGTATTACATATTGAAAAACCAGGCTCATTGGAAATACATGATTTTGCCTATATTTTTTGCCATGATTTTGTAGTTTCCAGATTAAATGAACACTAGAAGCAGTAAAACACAAACAACGTTTGTTTCTTTTCACACAAATTATGATTACAAATTCAAATTATCCATACATAAAACGTATTTGTGTGTGGTTCCTTGCACAACACTATGTTATTCCCTCATAACATGTTCACCATAGTGGATAATTTGTAAACTAATACATTTTGATGTTTGCATCAGATAACCAGCTCCATATGTATGGCTTTTTTGATTTAGTAAACTTGCTTGGTAGCACACCTGGTACAGCATTGCATATGTGATACATAGCGCTCAGGTTTGAGTCCTGTGAAACATGAGTCACAATACTCCACAAAAGAGCTCAAAGCCTTGTATAAGCAAGCTAAAATGGCATGTTTTCTTCAGCAAATGTATTTTATATCAAATATGGTTTTGTTAACACTATTGGTTAGGTGTAGTGTAGGTGGCACGCAATTCAAGTTTTGCAGTCATGTATTTCCAATGAGCCTGGATTGGTAAAATGACAGTATTTGATGAGTGAACCAGCATCTTAAAAAAAAATAAAGGTTTGCAAAAACCATTGTACTAGTGGAAGAATCATGAATGCTTAAAGAATGGGTTACTATGACAACCTGAGATTCACAAAATGGAAGTCAATTCTGAACTTCACATTCTATTAATTTTCCTCAGTTAATAAATGTAACTGTTAATCACACTTGCTGTGTAATATCAAGGATGAAGAATGAAAGGGAAATTGCAGTGAATGGATGAACATTTCTTGCCTGTTCAAACTTTGGTCAAGGATTCAGAGCTTTTCTCTTTTTTATTGAGCGGATGAAACTACTGTAGGAATTTCATAAACAATTCAGGATATTTTAACTTAAAAGGAATTATAAGAAAAGTTATGCAAGTCCCATTCCATCTGTGTTAAGCTTAAGAATCAAGTGGGGCATGAAGACAAAGACATTCCGATCAGTGAGAACAAGGATCAAACATATTTATACAGTATATATACATGTATATCAACAAAAATAAGAGTGTCAGCTAAATTTATGCATTTAGGATAAGTTTTTTTTTAAATGTAATTTTAATCTAAAGTGACTTATTCTAACTATAGTGGTACATTCTATACACTACATGAAGATTTCTCCAATCCAAGTAAACGCAGACATCAAACGTTAAGCTTTAATCTCACGTGAAATGTTGTCAAATGCCATCATATTGAGTTAAATTGAGTTAAATAAAAATAAATACACTAGCATACAGTCATTTACATATTATAAAGTACTTCTGGAAATATGTTTTATATTATATAACAATACTTTAATTTTACATAAGATATTCAGTTTTGTTATATAATAAGTAGTACCTTTTTGATATGAATAATCACCAATTATTCATATTTACTCTGGATTTAGTGAGTTTATTCCATAAAGGATTACAACGGTAACTTCTAAGCTTCTCTTAATCTTATTAAAATCTGACCATTGATGCCCATGTAACCTAGTCAATGATTTGTTAAAAGGATTGGATTAAATCAGTTTATGCATAAATCGTAATACACTGGTTGCACTGTACATTTCTGATTCCCAAAAAAATTAAACAAGTTCAGTTCATTAGATTCATTTTTGTTTTTTGTGTGAATAGGACTACACAGTTCACGTTACGCCTTAAGTGCATCCTGCTAGGACTCCTCAACACAAATATATGTTTTCTTGCTATTATTTTTAGTACACAGCCATTTACTACTCATTACATCCAAAATGATGGGAAATTCAGGTAAAATGTGACTTATTCTGCTGTAGGGCTATAGATTTAGTACTGCAGAAATCACCAGAATAGACTAAAATATAAATCTAATGATCAATATAGAAGGCAGATACAAAAAATATAATTTAAATGTGCAGTGGTGAAAAACTTAATTGAATCTGTCTAAGCAGTAATTACATCTTCTGTGACTTTCGTCTTGTGAATGTCAGTGGATTATTTTCAAGAGGCTGTTTTTATATTTTTGAATTTCCAGTATGATTTGTTTCTTCTGTTTTTAGTTATATCACAGCTTCTGTTCATTCACACTTCTGCCCGTGCAACAAGAGCCTGTCATCATTGATATGAGCATCAGCTTGCTTCCTGGAGGAAGACTGTCAATTTGGTTAAATCTTAGCTTTTTTTGTTTCAAAGGTCATTCTGGTTCCTCGCAGCAGTAATTTTGATTAATATGCTTGAAAATGTACACATACCTATGACAGATACTCTATAGATCTCTGTGCTGCGTTCAGACATGATCTGTTCGTGTTTGTTTGACTGCATGTATGTATTCATGCTATTTGTGTCATCACTGATACACTCCCTGAAGTCATGTTGGATACAAATCATAGATGCACTCGAAAATAGCCAGACGTGACCATTCAGCAGTGGATGCTTGTCATCTGCTGAATCCCATCTCAGTCATATTGGACACATAAGATCATGCTGCATCGTTTTATTAAGGACCTCAAGTCAATATTTCCAACCACTGAATATGTTTTCAGCTTTAGTATTTATGTAGTATATTCAGTTGGCTTACATTGCTGCTCCATGCGGAATTACACACCAACTCAGGCACAACAAAAGCTATGAATATCCACAATGCAGCATAATATTAGGGTTCTAGAAGTAAAAAATCATTAATTGTGTCCCTAGAGAAACTAGAGCTGTTTAATAATAACTGGGCTGTCCACTCCCATGAAGCACTGTGAATGAAGTCGTCTTCCTTCTATTTTCATGAATCTTTATATATACAGGTGATGGTCATATAATTAGAATATCATCAAAAAGTTGATTTATTTCACAAATTCCATTCAAAAAGTGAAACTTGTATAATGTATACATTCATTCCACACAGACTGATATATTTCAAGTGTTTATTTCTTTTAATTTTGATGATTATAAGTGACAACTAATGAAAACCCCAAATTCAGTATCTCAGAAAATTAGAATATTATATATAAATTATATATATATATATATATATATATATATATACAATACAACAAAGCTGTTGAAAAAGTATCCAGTTACTATTCGATTCTATGTGTGTGGTAGAGCTTATCATAAGCTAACAGTGCCCGTCTCTTTCTGAAATAACTTTTACATTTTAATAATTTCATTTGATCTTGAACTGAATTATTTAGATGATTCCTAATCCAATATCTACCCATAGCTGCTCCTAACATACATCAGAGCGTATAAAAAAAAAAAAAACTCCACCAATAACTGGAATCCTCTGCTCTCATGGGGAGATAGAAATATATCAATACTCCCCTATTTATTAAAAGCAATGGCGCTGGCTTGAATCCGGGCCTTAAATGGACTACATCAATTTGCCTCCCCCATTTCCATTGCCTCCATTAGATGAATGAGCCTAAGCGAGCACCGCTGCTGCATAAAGCACAACAAAGTGACAGAAGAGTATGGAGTATGGCATGGCGCGGGGCCGTTGTGAGGCTAGTGAGGCCCGGTGCCGTGACAGTGCTTGAGTAATGACTTTCACTGTGGTTGTCAGCGCTAGATTTATGTGGCCTACGCTGCAAGTCCACTCAAAGTATCTTAAAGCAAGTGTTCTTTGAGCAGTGCTCTCACACTGCAATACGCCTGACCTCTGCTCCTTTTTATCCCTGTCCCTTCTGGTGGAAATTGGCCTTTATGACTGGTCTGCGCATGAGGGTGTGCTTTCACATCTTCAGATGATTCCAAGTGCAGTCGTGTGTTTTTGATATGCACCAAATGACAATCAAAACAAGTGGTGCAGAGGTAAAAGTGGAATCAGTTTGAGACGAGGAGAAGTGGTACCTTTCACAAAACATGCCGGATTGTTTTAAGGATGTCAGATATCAGGGTTTGAGCTCATAGATAAAGGATAGCTGAGGAGTTGGCATTTCGAGGAGAGTTGTTTCATCGGTTTGGTGTTTTCTGTTTCATAGTCTCTTGTGCTTACTTCTTCTGCCAAGCTGCTAATTAACTCGGAGTGATCTCATTTCGATGCGTCAATCTAGAACGACATGGCCGACCTTGCAATGTGATAGATTCATAAACATTTTCACAGAGCAATTATCAAGAGCAGAGGGAACTGATGGGGAACAGTGGAGTTTCACATACAAGCATTTGGCAGAGCAGAGTGAACTGAGATGCGGTTTTCACAATATAATAATTCCCAAGCTGAGTATTACAAAGAGAAGAGCTGCACAGAGCCAAGTACTGCACAACAAGTGGCTGTTATTCCAGCCCGATCTCACGGCAATTCGTACATATTTTACGAGGTGGCTAATTCGTTTGACCTTACTCGTATAAATTCATACACTTTTTGCTAAGTCGTAATTATTTTACGAGTTGCCAATTCATATGTATTTGTATGAATGACCTACACCTAACCCTGCCCCTAAACCTACCTGTCACTGGGGTTTAGACAAATCGTAGAAAATCGTACGAGTGAAGTCATACGAATTTGTACGAATTAGCTACCTCGTAAAATATGTATGAATTGGTCGTGAGATATAGCGTTGGTTATTCATTTATTTTTACAGTTTAATATAGACAGACAGACAGAGATAGATAGATAGATAGATAGATAGATAGATAGATAGATAGATAGATAGATAGATAGATAGATAGATAGATAGATAGATAGATAGATAGATAGATAGATATAATTCAATAATGAATTACATTCAATTAAACATTGTGGCATTATTTTAATGACATTATCACCTGATTCTCATTTCCATAATGCACTTAAAAGTTATTTTATTTTAATGACAAATCCTCACATTATGATTTTCAATGGGGATTATCATTAAATCCTCATTACCATGATAAAACATCAACATTTTTTTTCACATTACAGAGATGAGGGAATTCTTGTATTATGATAATATTTGTCCACTGTTCTGTGTATATAAAGATTGACACTTGCTGTTAGTGTTTGTCTGTGTATTTGTCTCTGTAAATTATATTTTAATTGAAAAAATTAATTCCAAATGAGTTTTAACCTTGTTATTGTCCAGTGGTAACAAATAGTTGTGTTGCATATTCATGTTAGTTATTAAATTGTACAAGATGGCTGGAAAATAATTTAATATGTATTAGTGATGCTGCCATGAGTATCCGTGGGGCAGCTGTGTGTTTTTCGAGAGCTAATCTTCATTTCATTGCAGGTGTTTCTATGAGACAGAGCTAAGAACATGCTCTGAGAACGTGGATGGGGGTTGAACGACTTCTGATTTTTTTAAAGTCTACTTTTATGAGATGAAAGTTAAGTCGAAGTCGACTAGTCGCTGATGACGTCATTAATGAACAAATAAGTCTGGAGCTGTTTACTCTAACTCTACTCTACTCATGTGTTTTTCAAATAGAAATGTTAAGGGAAATTTGTGAGGATTTTATAGTGTTGGATGGTCACAGCTTGTCTGAAGTCAGTGTCATATTTTTCATTTATTTTCTTTGAACAGTGTTTGAATGATACTTTGCAAAAGGCTAACAAAAGGACGAATGTCCAGATTGTATTTCATATTTCACCACAAAATAAAATAAAATATTTATTTTAATTTTTTCTTTCTTTCTTTCTTTCTTTCTTTCTTTCTTTCTTTCTTTCTTTCTTTCTTTCTTTCTTTCTTTCTTTCTTTCTTTCTTTCTTTCTTTCTTTCTTTCTTTCTTTCTTTCTTTCTTTCTTTCTTTCTTTCTTTCTTACCTATCAGATAAATTAATTGTCCTCTGGACAATGCTTCTACATAATTAATTAATTTAAAAAGCTACAACCATAAATATAATGATTTATTGATTAAATTGTAAAATAAATGTAAAGGTATACATATATACATAACTGTCTTGAAAATAATGTCACAATGGAAAAAAGGCTTATTTATCTTTATGCTAAAAAAGATGATATTATGATCTTATTGATAATTTTATATAATTATTATTTTTTTTTTTTAAATAATTGATTGTTATTGATACAATTTTTTAAGATTAATCACTTGTTGAACTCTAAGCTTAATGGATAAATTAATTTAAAATATATAAATTACTTTAAAAAAATGAATTATTTATATTTTAAAATTATTATACAAACATAACTTTAATTTTTTATGATCTATATTATTTTTTTTATTTGCGTGTGTGTGTGTGTGTGTGTGTGTGTGTGTGTGTGTGTGTGTGTGTGTGTGTGTGTGTGTGTGTGTGTGTGTGTGTGTGTGTGTGTGTGTGTGTGTGTGTGTGTGTGTGTGTGTGTGTGTGTGTGTGTGTGTGTGTGTGTGTGTGTGTGTGTGTGTGTGTGTGTCTCTGTGTGTGTGTTTTTGTGAAATATAACCCAGACCTGATATGAAATAATCCGATTATTGTGCTTTTTCTGGTGCAGTTTGTATTGTATTGTTTTTTCTTTTCATGTATCTGATTACATGTCAATTTACCAAGGTACCCTTGCTTTGACAATCTAAATCCTTTCCCTATGCATGTAGCTGATAAAGAAAGACATTGCAAGTACAGGGAGCTTCATATTTCACCTTTTAGACAGATAATCCAAAACAACCTTTCATACGAGAGGCTTCTCTGATCCCTTTTAATCTGATCCTAGATCGGCTATATGCTTACACTCTCCAAGGAGAAACTCTGGATGCCACCATTCATCTTTTCTCTGGTACATTTAAAATGATTTGAAATAACAATCTAAAAAAACTAAAAGGAACACCTCTCCCTGTCGCACAAGAGAAAACACAGTATTGAAATAATTGATTTGACCGTGATACTGCCACTGAAGTTGCTCGAGCTGCAGAGGAATGGTCTACGTGCTCTACTTGTTAGTGAGTCACAATTAATCAGAATAAGAAACAGAAGCTGATGTTAATTGATCTTAACTGTTATTTAAAGGAATAATTCACCCAGAAATAAAAGGTTTCTTAATCAAAACAGATTTGGAAAGTGTAGTATTCCATCACTTGCTCACCAATGTATCCTCTGCAGTGAATTATAAACCAATAAGCTGCATGTTTGTGACAAACAAATCCAACGTTAAGACTTTTTCATTTCAAACTGTTGTTCTTGACTAAAATATGAATTTTATATCAATAATATTGCTTTCTCCACCTAAAAGGTCATCTGGTCTGAATCAGGAGAGACATCTGCACAAATAAAGCACTGTTTACAAGTGAATACAGTCTAAAACAGTTCTAAAGACATATGTGGGTGGATTTTGATGCAAGAGGACAACAGGAGATGTACTTTTTCACTGGAGGAAGCGTTGTTATAGATAATGAAGTTGTATTTCGTCAAAAAAAAAACTTAATGATGGATTTGTTTCTTACAAACAAGCACATTTTCACTTCTCAAGATTGGCATACTTGTAGTGGTGTGGATTACTTGTGGACTGTCTTGGTGCTTTATCAGCTGTTTGGACTCCCATTCTGACGGCACCCATTCACTACAGAGGATTCAGTGATGAGCAAGTGATGTAATGATACTTTTCTCAGATCTTTTCTGATGAAGAAACAAACTCATCTACATCTTCCATGATCTGAAGTGATTATATTTTCAGCAAATTTTAGTTCATTTAAATCATAAGAGCCATAATCCAGACAGTAGCCAATATTTATCGTGTTTTCTAGTAAAATAACATCTAAACATTCTTTAAACACAATATCTTTACTTGAGAATCCAAATTGTGTAAAATACTTTAGTCTAATAATATTAGATTGAGGTTTAGTCTTTTGTACACTCTCTTTCACTCTTTTTGCATGCACGATCATGAGGACACACACCACTGTACATGAAGTCCCATAATTAAAATGACCACATTTGTGAAGTAATACAGTTGATTTCCTGTGAGTAGTGCCCCTTCCTGCAGTTTAATTTAAGGGCCCGAAAAAATGCAATTTAGAATCCATTTAAAATAACATTATCTTGTCTTTACCGCCTACCAAGTGAAATGGCCTTAATACGGTAATGAATGCTGATAGATTATCTGATTCAGAGAGAACATTTAAAGTATTTTAAACTGCTACAGTATTTATAGAAATAAGACTTTGATTAAAAACCCCAGCTTTAATTATAGCAACACTTTTTACCAGTTCTGTCTCAAACCAAACAAATCATAATGCCATTGGAACAGCAGATCAAATCCAAACTCTTCATTTCCCATTAACCCTAAAACACAAACAAAGACATCCACTATTTACGTTTTTATTTGTTTCTCATAAATGGGTCTTTTCGGGTAAAGTCACAATTAAGTAGTCTTTGATCATGAAAAGTAATTGTTTTCTAATTTAGTTTGCTAATTTGGGGTAATACACAACACACATGAATTGTCCAACTACTTGCTAAGTAAATGATGAACTTATTTACTTCAGGCCAAGGCAGCATTTTCAATATCTAATGGTTCTTATCCATCAATAAACCTCATCATTTACTTAGCAAGTAGTTGGACAATTCTGTATTAAAGTTTTGGTAAAAAGTTTCACTTCATTTCTTATTTCAAAGATAATAAACACTGTATTCTCTGTAATCTGTTATATGTTATCTGTCTTCCGTAGCAGCATGGCCTTTTATGTTTTATTCATTACAGCTTGAAGAATAATGATTCTGATTGAAATGTAATTCTCAAAACTATTTACTACATGAGTCTTTTCACTTTCCCCTGTTTTTCCACCATACACATTATTCGTTTGGTTTCATCAATTTATGGAAATGCACCCTCAGTCATTTCCTCGTTGAAGTGATTGATTTGTTTGTCATGGATTGACAGTTTTCTTGTGCATTATTGAACAAAGCTCAGCGACCACAATTAATGCAATTTCAGTTGCAGTCAAAATGGTAGTTAAGGCAACGTACTTGTGCAATGATCCTTTTTCAAGTGATTTCTTTTTTCAGAAACGGGAACACACCCCTAAATAAAACTGTCAAAACATACAAGGTCTTTTTGGTGGATCTAATGTGCATCCATTCAAACTGTTGCATGCTTTAGAAATACTGATGTTAGAGATTTCACCTCATATTCTCTCCATGATTCAACCCTTCAGTTTACAATACCAACTCCCAACTTCCCAGGGAACACACATACTGATGAAAAATGTATAACCTGAATGCAATTGTAAGTCGCTTTGGATAAAAGCGTCTGATAAATGTAAATGTAATGTAACTCAGGCTCACTGGAAATGTGTGACCTTGCCTAGATTTCTGCAAAAAAAAGAACCTGCATTTTTCAGCACTTTTCAAATGACACTGTCTATAAGAGGTGCTATTAGTGACTTTTTTATTGTGGATGCAATTTTATTAAAAACTACAGTTTTATCAAATAAAAAAAATAGAAGTCTGTGGATATAAAATTATTGCAAGATGATATTGCATTGCTTGTAGCACGTTTATAAGCTAAATGTCCAGCCTCGGGTGTTAAAGAGAATGTCAAATTTTCTCTGAAACAGTTAAGTGATTGTTGCAATTGTGAGTGTATTTATTTTTTTATTTTTTTACATAAAGGGCAGTTCAGAAATTAGGAATTGAGTGAGTTCTGCTAAATGGTTAATGGTCTTTTCACACCACCTACACCTAACCGATAGTGTTAAAACATGTAAACATGAGATAAAAACACATTTGCTGTAGCAACTGTACTGTTTTTACTTACTACTAGTCTTTGGGCTTTACCAGGTGGGCTTACAGAGCAAGTTTACCACATATGAACAGAATTACATATGGAGATTATGTGATGCAAACATAACAAAAGAAAACATGAGACATAGTTGCTTAAGCAATCATGTAATTTTAGCTTGCTTATACAAGGCTTTGAGCTCTTTAGTGGAGTGTTGTGACTTGTGAGTGCCCCATAGTGCAAATGCAATGCTGTACCAGGTGTGCTACCAAGCACGTTTACTATATCAGGAAAGCCATACATATGGTGCTGGTTATGAGATGCAAACATCAACATGTATTAGTAAATAAATTATGCACTATAGTGAAAGTGTTCTGAGGGCATACCATAGTATTCTTCAAGGAACTGCACAACAATAAGTGTTTATCAATTAGTAATCTGCCCATAATCATAATTTCTGTGAAAAGGAACTAAACTTAATGTTTTACAGCCTGTGGTGTTCATTTCACCTGAAAACTGCTTTGAAATGTATGTTTAGGTACATTTTTGCAGCTTTGCAGAAATGTAGGCATGCAGACTCACGCATTTCCAACGAGCCTGAGTTGCACAATGCAGTGCAGGTCAAGCAAGGATAAAGCAAAATAGCTCCCAAGAAACTCTGGTGTGTTGTGTCCAACCAGTTCTTCTTCCCCCATCTAAGTTGTGTGTCCTTTCCCCACAAAAGTCTAGGTTGTATGTCCTGAGGCACCAAGACTTTGACAGGAAGGATCTGTCTGGCATGTCTGCAGTAATTAGCGCTGACTTCTTCAGGAGAGAGTCGAGCGGTGCTGGGGCGTCTCTCTTATGTGCAAACGTCTAGGCAGATACTGACCAAGCTTTTGGGAGACTGCAACTAGACTGACCTTGCATGGAGCAATTTGCTAAGCAGGATTTGTCATGCAATGTTTCCCGACAGTTTGTCAAAGGATTATAGAGTAAACAGCGAGATGCATGCATTGTCTTCAGTCTGTGGGTTTGATGTCTTATTCCAGGGATTTATTCGGGTTTCTTTGAAGTCCAACACACTGTTAAATACTACTGATATTGAGAACTATGGTTGGTCGGTTTAAGTCTCAGCTTTGTGACTTTCAATTATATTAGTTTTGGGAGGATATGAGGTGATTTTAGAGTTGAGAAAACATGGCAGAGTTCCAAAGTCAATTGATAAAGTGTCATTTCGTGTCAAATCAACCAAATTTCAGAAACTTCCCCAGCTCAAATTTTAGATTTTGCTAATACTTTTTTTATGAAAAAGGATAAAAGTGTTTAGTGATGAAAGCCAAAATATTAACTCATTGATGAATATTTACTGAGTAATCCGCTTCTTTTGTAGATGGGGGTCAAAACGTCAAGTTTCACCTGAGATTCAGAGCCAAATTGCAGGGGGTTAAAAATTACTTCAGAAAGATGGCAGCATCTTAATGTTACTTTTACGCAGAGATTGGTCTGTCTATTTGTAAAATCTGTTGACTTTAGCTGTCTTTGTTGCATTATGTGCCAATGGTGATCGTTCAAAAATGGGGAAAGAGCACTTTTCAAGTTTTTTTCTCCAAAGTTTGCAGGCCTGTAACTCAAGAAGTATTAAATATATATTTATGTAATGTTAGGTTTTTGGGTCGTAACAAACATTTATTATGGAATCTTAATTTTTAAGGCCCTATATGGTTTGGTTCCAGAGATATTGGTATCTCAATATGGCTCTAGGGGTAAATCGTTAAATTGTACACATTTTCAGTGGTCAGAAACCAAATGTGGGTCAATTTGCAAAAATATGATACTTCATTACTTTTTTTAAGAGGTAGTCTGAAGAGCAAATAATGTTGAAACTAGATATGTATCTTGTTTCCTTCTGTCAAAACAACTGCATAGAACATAGTCCGAGTGCCATAAATATAAATTTTCTCAAGTTTGCGTGCCTATAACTCAATAATTGTTAAAGATATCGCAATATAATTTTGATTCTAGTTCTTATTAAACTTTTATTTTGAAATCTTCATTTTCAAGGCCCTACATTGTTCAGTCCCAAAGATAGGGCGGTCTCAATGAAGCTCCAGATTGTTGAATATTACCCATTTTCAGTGGTCAGAAACCAAATGATGGTCACTTTGTATACAGCTAATACTTATTTAATTTTAAGAACAATGTATGAAAAATACATGGTTGCAATTAGAATTGTATCTTGTTTCCCTCTATCAAAACAGTGTATAAAATATACCTGTCTAAATACAAAAAAAAAATACTGAAATGGACAAGCTGAGGCACATTGCCTTTCTTTTGGTAGTCTGAAAGAAAGCCTGCAAGTAGTCTGAAAAGAGTTTGTGGAAAGTGCCAATCATGCAGTCACCCTGTGACAGATAAAATGTCATTTGGTTGGTTACTCCATATAATATATACATTTTAATGTAATATATATATATATATATATATATATATATATATATATACATTCAAGTATTCATAGGCTCAATCTCACAGAGAGTTAACTGTGGCCTTTAAAAAAACACATTTGTGTAATATAACATTAAGGATTTCAGACATTGTATTTCATTTATTTCTGGGGTATCGATCCACTCAGTGGTTTCTGATGTCAAGTACAAGATGGTCTTGAAACCCCAACTTCTAGCTGTCTTAGTAACCCCACTTACATCACAATGGGAGGACAAGGGCAGTTTGAATCATTATGCAACGAGTGTCAGATCAGGGCATCGTAGATGTAGAGACCAGATGGGAATACTTAGTGACAAATCATGCTGACTCCAACATGCGGGAACGAGGGGCCAAATTCTGCCTCAGGAATACATTTGACCCAAGTGCATGAACAAAGATGTACTGAGAAATGTATTTTTACTTTTGCGGAGGCATACGTCATGTTTAGATTTAAGTATTCAAGTTTTCATTAATACTATGCATTTACCTAAATGCTTATACAAGTGCACACATATATTAGCTATATACTTGTGTTACATACTCATACAGTGTTTTGAGTAAAATGACCATGTTTTCAAGACCACATCAAAATTGCTTGTACTATAAAGTTTTGAGTCTAGCTCACCCATTTTGTGTAATTGTGTAATTATGACATTGAAACATATTGCTTAAAGGTTTGGGTCTTTCATCTACTAAATCAGATCTTAAGCATATCTTTGAATACATGTGTTGTTGTACCACAAGGCTATGTGGCCAAATTGCATGGGCATCAAAACCAGTTTACTGCTGATGCTCCTCGCGTGTGCTGTGAATACTGACAATACTAATGGACCTCGATGTTTCATCAGGGAAAATATGTCTAGATGGCAAAATAACACTGCCTAGATGAAGATCAAAAAGGAAATTGAATTTTTTAAATCATATATGCAAGGCTGATGTGCAGAGAAAGAAAAAGATTAGGCTTAAATAATACCACATGATTATTTAAACCGCAAAAGCAATGCTCTGAGCCATGAAGAACTACGGTAGATCTGTCTAGACAGAGGCTCTAGGATTGAAAAGTGATTCGAAAACACATCAAACACACAAACAAAAGCTGATGAGAAACATACGCAAACATGCGTACGCAGACACAAATGCACAAGTAATCAAATCAGTTACCCTAAAATATCAGCAGATTTGTAAAGTTTATATTTTGCAATTCTGTTTTTTTTTCTTGACACAGAATAAAAATAAATATCTAATTGTGCCTTAATAAAAGTTATTTATTAAGCTATAAGTTATATATATAAATAACATTGTATTTTTTCAAGTTGTCTCCTCCATCTGGTACACACCACTTCTGTGACATTAAAGGGATGGTTCACCCTAAAATGAAAATTAGCCAAATATTTACTCACCCACAAGGCATCCTATGCGTGTTTGATATTCCTCTTTCAGACAAACACATTCAGAGTTATATTCCACATCATCCTGTCTGTTCCAATCTGTATAATTGCAGTGAATGATGCCCCTGTTTCTGAATCCGAAAAAAAAAACGTATCCGTCTATCACAAAACTACTCCACACGGCTCCGGGGTGTTAATAAAGGACTTTTGAATCGAAACGATGTGTTGGTTTAAGAAAAAAATGTGTTTCTTAAAACTATATACACTGTTTAGTCCAGCTTCCGGTCTCTCAAGCAGGTGCGCTCCCGACAAGGCGGTTGAGCATATGACGTAACGCTGCGAAAGTTCCTGGACGGTAATCTCCAGTTCAAACAAATATGGCTGTGCAAAAAACTTAGTCTCCTCTTGCCTTATATCGAAATACTCTGACATTTTTCACTAAGAATCTTAGTTTTGTAGTAATAGTTTGTGACAGGTGATTTGTTTTCCTTTCTCCTCTGTGCTTCCATGTTCGTCACTCTCTCCCAGGAGCTTACTCTCACGAAACTACGCACTTCTCTCAGGAACTTACTATCGCAACACTACGCGCTTCTTTCAGGAGCTTACTATCGCAACACTACGCGCTTCTTTCGGGAGTTTACTCTCGCGAGTCCACACACTTCTTTCAGGAGCTTACTCTCGCGAGACTACACATGCTTCTTTCAGGAGCTTACTCTCGCGAGACTACACGCTTCTTTCAGGAGCTTACTCTCGCGAGACTACGCTTCTTTCAGGAGCTTACTCTCGTGACTACGCACTTCTTTCAGGAGCTTACTATCGCGAGAATTACGTGCTTCTTTCAGGAGCTTACTGTCGCGAGACAACATGCTTCTTTCAGGAGCATACTCTTCCGAGACTACGTGCTTCTTTCAGGAGCATACTCTTCCGCGAGACTACGTGCTTCTTTCAGGAGCTTACTTCTCACGAGAGAGTAAGGGCTGTCCCAATTCTCGTTTTGATCGAGGGGTAGGGCTAAGGGGAAGTGGTAGATACTTTCAGCATTTTCGAGCTTACTTGAAACCAAGGGGTCTCAGAAACGCGGCCAGACATCACCCACAAATAATTAATGTAACTTCTTTGTTTTGTGCACACAGGACATATATATTTGCTTACTTTTTAAAAATCGCATCGCGAGACATAACAGTCCTGCATTTCGCTAGAGAAAACATCTAAAACCCACGCAATTCAGGAGCTTACTGGTGAAGTAGAAGCCAGCTCGCGAGACTACGTAACTTCTTTCAAATGGCTCTCATTTCTTTCACCCTAGGAGCGAGGGACAAGGGCTAGGGGTAAGACTAGGGAAGGGGTAAGACAGAGAAATGGGATTCACCCTTACTCTCGCAAGAGCGCTTCTTTCACTTACTCTCGCACTACGCGCTTCTTTCAGGAGATTACTTACTCTTCTTTCAGGAGATTACTCTCGCGAGACTACGCGCTTCTTTCAGGAGCTTACTCTCGCGAGACTACGAGCTTCTTTCAGGAGCTTACTCTCGCAAAACTACGAGCTTCTTTCAGGAGCTTACTCTTGCAAGTCCACACGCTTCTTTCAGGAGCTTACTCTCACGAGACCACACTACGCTTCTTTCAGGAGCTTCTCTTGCAAGTCCACACGGAGCTTACTTGTTACTCTCGCTACGAGACTACTTTTTCAGGAGATTACTCTCGCGAGACTACACGCTTCTTTCACAAGATTACTCTCGCGAGACCAAACGCTTCTTTCAGGAGCTTACTCTCGCGAGACTACACGCTTCTTTCACAAGATTACTCTCGCGAGACCAGCTGCTTCTTTCAGGAGCTTACTCTTACGAGACCACACGCTTCTTTCAGGAGCTTACTCTCACGAGACTACGTGCTTCTTTCAGGAAACTCTCGCGAAACACGTTCTTTCAGTACTCTCGCGAACCAAACGCTTCTTTCAGGAGCTATAAGACACACGCTCTTTCAGAGCTTACTCTCGCGAGACTGTTTTGCTTATTCGCGAGACTTTTTTCATAAATGCAAGACTGCTTCTTTCAGAGCTTACTGTCGCGAGAGCTAGGAGCCAATTGAAATTGGAACGAACATTCTATCTCATGCACACACACACACACGCACGCACGCACACACACACACACACACACACACACACACACACACACACACACACACACACACACACACACACACACACACACACACACACACACACACACACACACACACACACACACACACACACACACTCAAACACACATGTGTACACGACTGCAATAGATTGCATTTTTCTATAAATTGGCATATAAAATCAACAAATTTGGCATAAATCTGAAAATGTCCTCTCGTAAATGAAGGACTGGTACTAGAGCACAAATGCAACATGGAACAAGCATGTTCACACATACACGCATGCACATGCACATAATTTGCAAAAGCAGACAATTCAAAAGACAACAACAACAAATTCTTACATTTGCCAAAAATATAGATTTTTGAATATATTTTAGAATATTTAAATATGTATTCACAAAATATATATATATATCATAAAGTTGTGAGGAAAAGTTGAAACATGAAGAACAATTGACTTGAAACTGAACTGAAAATGAACGAGTCCCTATGGAACTTTGCTGGATATATGTGGTCATTGCACTTTCTTTCTTTAACTGTAATTCCTAAAGTTTTTCCTCTAACCGGCAGATGACAGTATTCTATCCCTAACACATGGGCCAATATCTAGAAACCGTTTATATTTAACTTAGGTCTTCATTTAAGTGATTTTTTCATAAAACATTTTTTTTCATAAGCCAATTTATGGCGTAGATGAGTAATTGTGCAGTAAATAGGTAAAAAAATACCAAATATCCACAAAAACACAGCATACATGCATAGTGGAGTAGTAAAAATAATTATATATAGTTTATCATATAAAACATGTTTATTTCCTTATGCAATCACTCTGTAAATGTTTGTGGTCTATGTGACCCCGGAAAACTGAAGTGTAAAGTCTACTTAAGGAGTGATTAAAGGTTAAAAGGACAACTTGTCACTTGAGTTTGGCATTATCAGTGTTCGGCATTATCATTGTATTCTGAAAATATGAATAATGTATTGAAAAGTGCCTCCGTGATCAAAGTTTAAACTAAGAACAGGCTGTTCAAATGTGCACACGGTGATATTCCCATCAAGTTATTAAAATAATTATGTTCTTCCCCCATGTGGTTCATTTTAAAGTGTGATTGATGCTAGGGGTTCAATCTAGATGTCTAAAACTCTCAATGATTGAGATATATACAATATTTCCTAAGTTATATATTTCACTCAGGCTTTCATCGATTTTCAGACTAGGCTTACATGCTCATTGTCTCTTGATTTAAAGGTCACGTCCTCCAAAGAGAGAAGTAGTGAGAACACGCACTGCCATTCCAGGTGAGCTGATGACACTCTCAGGCATTGATTCATAGTGAAGAACACGAGGCCGACGAATGCTGGAATAAATCGCACTTAGAGTTGCATTAGAGTATTAGAGGTGGAACAACAAACATGAAGGTAGCACAATTTCTCAGAGATGAATGACCAGAGATATGACCTTTTCATTTTGATGTTCTCCGAATCTCTGGAATTGGCATTGTGATGAAGTTTTTTTGCCATTCTTTCACATCTATGTCAATGCGGAAGTGATGATGTTAGCCGTCCACATTGATGCATGTCAAGCTTTAATATTGTCTTCAATTTTTGAAATCCGATGAGAATGTGGAGCAAAAATCATACATGTAGTCTTTTTTCAGCTTTTTGTACACATTGTTGCTTTAAACTGTTGATAAAAAAGAATGCATGAAGCTAGAATATTGTTTTATGCTGTTGTTGCTTAAAAGCAGATGCTCAGTTCCTTCTTTTGTCATATTGCATAATCCGATATTCATACAACAGAATATTCTGGGGCCTATGACATTTTTTGTGAAAATTATAACTAAAATGCTGGCTGTGGCTGGCAACTTTTTAAAGAGTTTAAATTTGTTTTATAATAAAATATCAATTTAGGCTTGATTTTTCCTCTATAATTTGAATCTGAGGTCTTTCAATCAATATTACATCACTTTTATGTGACTCTCAAAATAGATTATTGACTTGATAAAGCCTGGCCAGAAAGTGTGAAGTAGTTTTAAAAAGCTTGAAGTTTGAAGGTTTTCTGTTTGAAATTTAAAGTAGCTTTAACATTTTAAGCTTGAAGGTTTTGAAGGCCATGCAGTCTATCAGAAAATATATAAACAGACAGACCATTAGATAGAGAGATGCTGTAGATTGTTTTTTTTTTCAAATCATTGGTTTTTAACTTGCATAATATGTGTGTTGTAATGTAATGTAAACTCAGCAGGAAACCATGTGTTACTATATCTATTTATACAACAGTTTTTTTATAGTCCACAAATCTGATTGGCTGAGAGGAGTGTAAAATTCTAGTGATGATGCCCAAATCCGCTATAATTTTATGAATAATATTATTTTTGTGACACGGAATGCAGATTTTAGAGTTTGTTTAGGTGATAATGTACTTGTTTAGACATAAAATATGCAGTTTGTTTAATTAAGATAATGTCTTGCTCCAGTGTTTTCGGAGATGTGATCTCCAGGGCATCAGCGATCATGAGCCCACCAAGAGCAGCCTTACCTCGGACAGATCTTCTGGAATTTGCTGCTGACTCTGATGTATCTATAGTGGTTAAACATGGGATATAATTTGTTTTGCAACCAGGGCAGTGGCGTGCACAAGGGAGTCCTCGAGCCCCTGCCCCTTTGAGGTCTGAAGCTAAAGTGCCCTTGCGGTCCGGTGTTCTGTCGATTTGTCCTACCCTGTCAGATTTTGCTACCTCCCATTAAAACAGTGGGTAGTACAATTCGACAACGAAAAATGCTACCTGTTAAATTATGTTTTATTAATGTGTACACCTACCACAACCCTAAACCTACCCTTACAGTAATGCACATACAGTAATTACGTGTTATATTCGTGGATGTGGATAGATGAGATACAGCTACCGGAAACAAACATTAAATATATTTTTCTACCTATTAGATTGTGTTTTATTAACGTCTACACCAACCCCGACCCTAAATTTACCCTTACAGTAATGCAGATACATTAAATATTGTGGTTCAGCGTGAGAAAAATAATGCAATATTGATGTGCGCATGCGGATTAAGCCGAGGTAGGAAAATCTGATGGGATGGGTAGGATAAAATGTCAGGACACCGGCGGCAGAACAAAAAAGAAACCGATGCCCGCACGTCACTTTCGGCTAAATTCATAATTAAATTTTGTGATGGTGTCTATCGTTTTTTTCAAATTAAATGTTTCAATCTTTTATTGATCATATACTTGTTTCATAGGCTATTGACCAAACATTTTATTCAATTATCCACTTAATGTTTCATTTTTGGTCACTCTCTCCTCTCCACATGTAGCTGGTGTGTATTGAGGCACTGGCCACTGGCTACCAATTGTGTCTTCGGCAGCACTCATTCAAGTGGATGCTCCATTCTGGAAGTGTTGGCTGCAGGTGTGGTTGCGTACCCCACACACAAAAAATAGCGCTAATAAAGGGTCAATCCATTCACAATTCTTCTACTAAATATATAGCCTACAAAATAAAGTTTTTATATATTATGTTATTTGTAAATGCTTTGTCTCATTATATAATGGATTACTGTCAGCTAAAATTGGCTAACTGCTCAAAGCGCACTATACAACTTTTCGCGTTTAATTAAAAATCCCAACATAGTTTCTAAATTTGATATCCCTATTGGATAGGTTACCTCTGGCCCGGGGGTTGGGGCCACGTGCAAACACGCCCAAACCCCCCGTGATCAATAACCAGCTGCTGCCACCCCAAAGAACCGCCTGCAGCGATCCCTTGACCCTCCGATTTTTAATGGAAATATTACATAAAGTAATATTTTTTAGGAAATATTTAAAGTAATATTGCACAAATTGCAGTATATTGTTTGAAATTGTCACTGTGTAAGTTAATGTGAGATTGACCCAACAGACGTTAGAAAATAGTATTTCTGAATATGTTTCATTATGCAGAGTTTAATATTTTTAGGTTCTCGACTGAACCTCAACACAAGATTGGAGGTAATGTGAGGTAAAGGCATAAGAGGCAATGGTACATTTCCATCTTCATACGCAGCAGTACAAATATCACCAGATGAGTCGTGCGGAAGGCTGAGCTTGATGCCGTTTTCACAACCTTAAAGCACAGCGTGACATGAACTTTAACAACACTGTTGTTCAGATAATAGTCTCACCTCACTGTATAAATATTATTACCACTGTGAATATGGACAGTTAGATGTGATTAAATCAGTTGGGCTGTGAAAACACACAAACACACATGGAAGGTAGCCAGCATTGAATGCATTTTCATACATCTTCGCAAGTGCTTATGGGATGATGTTGCTGTACTTAGACATGAAGAATCACATGTAACTGCACATTATTGCTCAATTTCATTCAGATCAAATAAAATTGTGTTTGTGTTTTGGATGTCTTATGAATCAATGTTGCACTCAATATGCTAATGTTCATCAAATTGGTTTATTTATGTCAAAGTTATAATTAGACCAAGCTGCAGCAAGTACAACAGATTCATTTGAAAATAGCCTGTAGTGATGTAAAACACAAATTAACAAAATGGAGGGTAAAAATGCTAAATTTATTTTCAACAAGTTGCACCTTGATGGATTTTTATGCGTGTATACGAGGGGCAATGATTTTTGATTGCCCACTGCTGCTTCTCCTGCCTATTTGAAATGATTGAGGCAATTAGTGTGATTAATCTAACGTGTATGAATCATGGGAGGTATACTATCAAAAAAGGGACAGGAGAGTGAGAAAGACAAATGTTTAGATTTTACAACTGCATTTTAGTTGCATATATCTTGAATTTGACATCAATCAGCACTTACTGTATGATGAAGGAATGAATGAATGAATGAATGAATGAATGAATGAACCAACGAAAAAACGAACGAACGAATGAACAAATTAAGTAATTAATAGTTCATTTGAAAGAGTGTAGCAGACTTTCGGAAATCTGCTGGTCATGCTCAAACATTTGACAAAATATAAAAGGGATAGTTCACCCAAAATGAAAAATATGTCATCATTTACTCACCCTCAAGTAGTTCCAAACCTGTATTAATGTCATTGTTCTGCTGAACACAAAGGAAGATATTCTGAAGAATGTGGGAAACAGAGCAGTTCTGGGGCACTATTGACTTCCATAGTATTTTTTTGGACTATGGAAGCTAGTGGTGCCCCAAAACAGCCTGGTTACAAACTTTCTTGATGACAGAAATTACATTTTTGGGTGAATTATCCTTTTAACAGGATGGAAATAAGGATCTAAATTTAGCTGTTGTCAACTTCAAGTCAAGTAATTTTTTTTAATCTTATGGACTATGTTATCACACCAATTTCTGTGATTTTATCAATCATTATAGGATATTTTAGAGTGACACATATCAATTAATATGACAAAACATCAAATAATTTGCCATTGCTAGTACTTAATGATTTTTGTGCTGTTGTTTTCCCACCAAATGATTTCACCTTCTAGAGGTTGACGTCGATAAGTACCCTTTGTTAGTTAAAGGGATAGTTCACCCAAAAATGAAAATTTGCTGAAACTGTGCTCAACCTCAGTCCATCCAAGATGTAGATTTGTTTGTTTCTTCGCCAGACTTCCCAGGATATTAATTGATGGACTGGAGTGGTGTGGATTGCTTGTGTATTATAGTGATGTTTTCTATCAGCTGTTTGGTCTCTCATTCTGACGGCACCCATTCACTGCATATGATCCATTGGTGAGCAATTGATGTAATGCTACATTTCTCCAAATCTGTTCTGATGAAGAAACAAACCAATCTACATTTTGGATGGCTTGAGGGGTGAGTACATTTTCAATTTTGTGTAATTAAAACAAGTCTAGCAGGATGGAGGATCTAGGAAAAACTTAAACAAAAGTATAATGGAAACTATTTCAAATGCACTCAGTGTACATTTAAAATAAACAACATGACTGCAAAAAAAGGCCCTCTCTTAGGTAAAAGAATACCAGTGGGTTTTATGCTAACTGGTCAGAATGATATTGTCCATTTCCACAGAATCTCTTGAGTGAAGGTAAATGTCACTAAATGTCAGCGCTGGTCCAAACGCCCCGAAAGCCAAATATTACCTTATTTATTATGCATAGTACTTCTCAACAGGTTTAGTAAAACCTATTAACATTCTCTTCACTTTTTCAGGTCAATGCATTCGACACAATCATGCTTTTCATGCTTTTCAACATAATAGTAGGCTGTTTTGGTGAAAGAATTTGGGTCATAGGTCCACTGACCTCAATAATTTTACACATAAATTACAGAATTTAAATGAATTTATTTACTCCATTACTATCCTATTAATTTTCCTTCCTAATCTATAAAATCAATCATCCACATCTGGGATGCAATCAACTCCTGATGTATAGAAAAATGTCCCACCATATATTTTGTATTGAACCATCTATTAGATTTGACGGGTATCAGATACAACGTAAAAGTTGGTGTAGGTGTACTCTTACATTATCATTTGTACAGCTGTTTACAGATATGTTCCGCATGATCCGCAGCCAGCTACGCCATTATAATATGGTTCCACACTGTGACCATCAACTGTGATCTTTCAAGAGTGTCTTTTCAATAATTCATGATCTTCTATCAAGACGCACCTGCAAACCGAATAACATACTGTATGATAAATCTTTGTTACTGTAAATCTCACTCATATGCAATCAATAACATCTAAATGCATGTGTATCTGCAATCATCCATCATCATTAAGAATACAGATTGATTCTGTTTTCTGTTTTAGGGTCACCATGAAGAGGTTTTTCACAAACCGTTCGCTTTGCATTACGGTTATCATCTATGGCTGAACACAGTATGTCATCTATGATGATCATGAGAGTTACATAGTATAGAAGTGACTTCAAGAGCCATTCAACAGATGTGTTGTCACACAATCTGCATCTAATCTATAAGCATAAATCTCATACGAGTGGGACAGGATTGAGCTCTGGCTACAAAAGGCAATATCACCGTCCGCCAGCCATGCATTCAACGGCACAAGCCCTTGAAATGGGAAGATGCTCCATACCTGCGGATGCCAAGATGGGCTGCGGAGGAGATAATGCGTCTGACTGCAGGTCCAAATGTGTGATTTGAGGATAGAGATATGGATCAGTGGACTCCGACACAATTTATTTTTCCAAAAAGCTGTTGTAGTACAGTTATATCTTAGCAGGACATTCCAGCACACTTGAATAAGGAAACGTCACTTTAGCAGCTTTCATCCCACGCCACCGACACATCACTCTTGTAGTGTATTCAGATGACATTCAAACGTCACACTGGCATTCAGCTGGATGCTTCAAGCTTAACTTTGATGGTTAAAATGAAAATGCTGTCATTGTTTACTCATCCTCATGTCATTCTTATTTATTTATGTGTTTTAATAGAACATAATAGCGTATTACATACCGTACCCTTCAAGTTTGGGGTGAGTAAGATTTTTTGTTAATTTATTTGCATTTTTTATTATTTTTATTTTATTCAATTAATCAAAATGTGACAGTAAAGATATTTACATTGTTCTTTATAAAAAAAATTTTTAATATTTTAAATAAATGTTGTTATATTGAACTTTTTATTCATCAAATAATCATATAAAAATAAATCATGGTTTTCAGAAAACTATGCAGAAGAACAATTTCTAGTCACACTTTATCTTAGGGTATCTTAACTAATTACTTATTAGCATGCATGTTACTATAATATTAGTCATGTATTAGTAGTAATTAAGCACATATTAATGCCTTATTCTATTTTGACCTTATTCTACAACCCTAATCCCACCCAGTGGCTAGACTTAACAACCTTATTAACTATTAATAAGCAGCAAATTAAGAATTTATTGAGGGAAAAGTTGTAGTTAATAGTGAATAAGTGTTCCCTATTCTAAAGTGTTACCCAATATTTTTTTTTTTCAACATAATTTTCTTAAGCATCAAATCTGCATATTAAAATGATTTCTGAAGGATCATGAGACACTGAAGACTGGAGAAATTATGCTAAAATTCAGCTTTGCATCACACCAATAAATTACATTTTACAATATGTTTAAACAAAAAAAAGTTAATTTAATTAGAAATAATAAGATACTGTAAAATGAAACATTAGTCAATACATATATTATTATTAATAATATCAGTATACTGTTTAATTATAAAGTAAGTTACTCTCTATAGATGATTTTTATTTAAATGTATGCCAGTCATTTGGTGGCACAGTATATGCTGTTCAACATTTCATGAAACCAATGATGTCTGAAGACATCTGAAGCTCGTTTGCCTCATAATGGGTAATGCAGATTATGCTTACATTTCTCAAGCTCGTTTTAGTTTTACTGCAGACTGTTAGCTATTTAATATGCAAATCATCCATCTTAAGTGTCTCCATTGAGAGAACATCAGCTCGTAGATGAACGTGTTTGCAATTAACAACTTTCTCTGACTGAACGCTGTAATAGTTGATTAGTGTTTGGGTGTAGAAACACATCCCAGTGGCAGATGGGCAACCCCATAATTCACCTCATAATCATGCCAATGTGTTTCCCCTCTTCATGACTGACCCAGTCACCATCTTCGACACTTACGACTCCATAATGTCAAAATATACATCACTAAACTGCATAATTTGACAAAGCATTCCCGTTAAAAGGCCAATATTTACCCCTTTGACAGTTTCAAAGTCATCTGTCAATGTTGGCGGGCGTTTGCTGGTCTATCGACATGCAGTCTATGCGATGTTACACTCTTGTGGCCTTTGCATAAGAATGGTCGGTGATAACCATCATATTTCTCATAATTAAGTCTGAAATTGTCATCGCACCCGAGTTCGTAAAATAAATCCACCATTACGACTAATAAAGAGCCGCACATGAGATATTCATAATAAAGGGACTCACTCTGCCGAAGGGCATTTAGAAGTGAGGAATTAGGTAATGCTACTAAATCAAACGATAAGGTCATTGTAGACTTAAACAGAGAAACACGATTATAATTATGAAAGGAGCAATTTATTTTCCTTCTGGCACCCTGAGTTACTTGAAAACCCAATAATAATAATTATAATATATATACACACACACACACACACACACACACACACACACACACACACACACACACACACACACACACACACACACACACACACACACACACACACACACACACACACACACACACACACACACACACACACACACACACACACACACACACACACACACACACACTTATGTTACTTTGTATTTTTTTAAGAAAACAAGTAGTTAGTAAATAGAGTGTAAGTCTAAAAAGGGCACATTTTTTATATATTTTTGTAATAATATAATTAGAATAGAGAGTGCTGGAATTAGAGTGTCAAATAAAGATGGAAGAGATGTGTTTTTAGCCGATTGTTGAAGATGACAAAGGAATCAGCTTCTCAGATTGAATATATGTATATATATATATATTAGTGCTGTAAAAATTAGCGCGTTAACGCAGGTGATTCGTGTTTTTTGTTTTTTTTTTCGCGTAAAAATTATTTAACGCCGTTAACGCAGGGGCGAAGCCTAGGATTGGCCACTGCACTCATAACTGCTAATTCTGTCTCTTTTTTTCTTGACAAGAAGTGCATTTATTCAGTCGCGGAACGTATTTACGAGCACATCAAACAGGAGACGTTTCAGACACGCGCAGCAGCTTCTTTTCAGCGTCAGGCGGAAACTGTACTGTGCTCGCAGCGCATGCTCTTCAATACACGGTCAAAGGTGCCAGCGCGCGCATAGCCTGTATCATTTCATATACAATCGCGAAAGAAACTACGAGCATGCAATGTGGTGATCATTTAAGTCATGAAGTTACCAAAAAGGCGATTAAAGCTGCCATAAAACTGTGCATGCATGTACTATGTTAGCCTATATATGAGTTACATTAAGAACATGTCTCTGAAATGGTATATATATATACACACAATCATTCTGTAATGGAGCCTTCACTTTTCATGAATACAATTTGTCTTCCTCATTTGCACTCTTTGAGATAATATCTGAACACCACCACGCTGCATAAATATGTAAAAACAGAGACCGACTTTGTATGAAACTTTCCAAAAAGGGTTTCCACACTTTTTGACTAATGAATATCCATGATTTATGACTTTTAATTTCCAGTTTGTTACAAAGTCATGCTAAAACATTCAAATTCATGAATCTGTAATAGTGTGATCTATATTTTAGAGCAATGCATCACTACAAATATGTACATTCATTGTATAAATTACTATAACATTTTATTGATTTTCATGACTTAGCCTTGACCAATTTTGGGAACCCAGTAATGTGTGAAATAATAAATGAACTGAGTTTATATAATCCTTTGCTACAAGTAGCCTACATATATATATATCTATTATAATAATTATCTTAGAATACTTATTTCTCAATGCAACATAAAACATGAACTTCATTTAATTTCAAATTTCATTGTGATTCATTAAAATTACTTTTCAACCATTAAAGGGACTTTTCAAATAAAATACAGCCATCATTCACTCCCCATGTCGTCCCAAACCAGTATGAATGCCTTTTATTCATCAAGCACAAAAGGAGTTGTGTGAGTCATAAGCACTATTTTATGATATTTTTCTGTTTTTTTTAGCTCAACAGCCCCTGGTCACCATTCGCTTTCTTTCAATGACAAAAAGCCCCATCAACATTTTGATGTTCTCCTTCTGTGTGGCATGGATGAAAGAAAGTCATAGGGTTTGAAACGACATGGGCTGTGTAAATGATGAAACACTTTTCATTTTCAGCTGATCTGTGCCTTTTGACATGGTCTGTAAATCGTATTGCTTGTACAACTTCACGTTTTCAATTAACGTCTTAATATTTCTGCTGATCAGCATTATGCAAACCGATGCATATTCAAGGCACATCTTCTTGTCTTATAGTGGTAAAAGACTCACACAGTGGCCCATATTATCTAAAATGAATTTGTCTGAAGTCAAAGAAGAGGCATCTCTGGGGACAAGCAGACAGACAATACTAGGCTGATATGCAGGGTAAATGAATAATAGAAAAAAAAACGAGAGACAGACATAGAGTATGCACAAGAAGTAAAACAACGGCTACATGCTCCCTAGAAAACAAGAGGAAGGAATATTGTTATACAGTGGCACTTACTGATAAACCCGGGTCATCCAAGGCAACTAGAAACGGTCATAGGAATCGTAATGTTGTTTCAGAAGAAGCCATAAGACGAGATTCAATTCACATTAGTATAGAAATACACCCAAATTTAGTTCGATTTTTCTAATTAAATGTTCTTCTGACTATACTAAAAAATTGCAATATTGTAAAATATTATTACAATTTAAAGTAACTGTTTTCTATGTTAATATATTTTAAAATGTAATTTATTCCTGTGATACAAAGCTGCATTTTCAGCATCATTAATGCCGTCTTTAGCGTCACATGATCCTTAAAAAATCAATGTTGATTTGCTGCTGTATTTATATCAAATTAATCACTGTTATTTACACATGATCTGTAAATATTTGCTTAATGTAACATTTTGACAAGTCAAACATGTCAGTCTCTACGAAACATACAATTTAAACCACAAAATAAACTTAATTCTGTAAAAAAATACAATTAATTATGAAAAATAAGTAAATAAAAAAAAAACTTTTTGAATGTCTCAAAACTTAGGCTGGCTATCGGTTGGAATATTATAACTAAAACACTGACAAAACACACTTATGGGCATCAAGCATGATCCATCTGTTTTCAAATTCACATCATATGAATATCATGACATCAGTGTGTGTCAAAAAATAATGGAATGGTATATTTACGAAAACAACACTTTCCATAATGCTGGATGTATTGACTACTCTGTTGCTTTCTAAGAAGAAGGAGCATTTCTTATTCACAAGAAGTACCTGCCTCTAAAGTTTGCCGTTCCAGATGCAGTCATCGCTCTGTTAGTTTGAGAATCCAGACAATATTGGCTCAAGCAGTGGCATGAGTTTGGCCTGGTCTGTGCAACCAGTGACAGGTGGCTGTTTGTGCTATTGGAAGTGCACACTTCACCGTTAATTGCTAGTAGTGAAGCGCTGAAGCTGAAGCACATTTCTATTTTAAATGCAACCAGAGAACTGTGCTGAGAGAGAAAGTAATAAGGCGAGGTAATCTGATCAACTGTCATTTGCATGTTTTCAGATTGAACCAATAGGCAACCTGGGAAAACAACAATGAAACATAAGTTCAAGGGACGGACCGAGATTAAAGTCGCTTCCGGAAAATGAGCAATCGAAACATTAACCCTTGTGAAGAGAGTCATTCTGCCATATGTTCAGCAGTGAATTACTATCCAGTGGCTTAGCAAAGACTTCACACTGAAAATAATGGGGATCAAATTGAGCAGAGATATAGGCTTTAAATAAAGCCCACGCCTGACTTGAGCTTAATACTTTGAATTAATTAACTGCATCTTCTACGGCAACTGAAACCAATATTTTCCCCTCACAGCATTTGTGCTTCAGTCCTTGCACACATTTAAACCACGTTAATAAAACATAACTCAAGACACAAGAGAGGGATGTGCAAAGCTGTGAGATTCAGACACAATATGGAGATGTATTAAATAAATAAAAATATGTTATGTCAAAAATGAAAGTTATGTTATCATTTACTCACCATCATGCTGTTCCGAACATGCAGGACATTATTTCTTCTGAGGAACACCAATAAAGGCATTTGATAAAATGTTTTTTCCATGATATCACATTGAATCATCAGGACCTAGAGCTCATATATATAGCCCCCTACTAGACTCGCATCCGTCCTTTTGCTTCAGTTTCTCTTACATCCGTTGACGGCGCTGAAGAAAAAGGATGCGAGCACCTGTCTCCTCTGGATGAGTCTGTGGCCCGCCCACAGCTATCGGATGGAAGGCAAGGGTGAGCCATCCGTCCAAGCCGTGCAGAGCCACATCTGCACTCGCTGGATGGGCCTAATCGGCGGTTGGACAAGCGGCTTCAGCGGTTCACTCAATGGCTGTGCTCGAGGTCTTCTAGATCAAGATGCTCGCCAATGAGGAAGCCGGTCTGGATTCAGCCTCTCTCAGGGACCTGAGGAGCACGACAGACCTGGGTCTACGCGCCACCAAAGCCACGGCCCAAGCCATCGGGCGTTCAATGTCCAGCCTGATAATGTTGGAGCGCCACCTCTGGCTCACGATGACGGAGATCAAAGAGACAGACAATGTTCCCTTCCTATTCTAGATCTCAGACTCCTGAAATACGCCCTGATGAAAAGGTTGTTCAGGATGATCACTTTGAAACAGATCATATAGACCCCAACTGAGTGTTTTGAATTATGTGCATTGGAGCTTAGCACTCAGGAGAGGAATTACAGTCAAGCGTGAGGTATATTGGCTTTGGTGAGTTGCTGTGATTGCCCCAAAGGTTTTACTTAGTGAAACGCTCACCGCATGATTTATGGATTAGAAGGCCTCATTGAGAGGTCTTTTGAAAAATTGGGTAACAATAGAGCAGGCAGAGTATGTTGTGAATAGATGCGGGAAATTTGGCCGAGGAAGACTTGAATTCAGCAGAAGCCAACGTGTCTTCTAATGAGACTTAGACATAATCTAAAGTCGAAAGCCGGCGGCGCAATGGTGGTGTTCCTTGTCGCAAAATGAGCTTACTTTGTCAACAACAAAAGACTACAGGTCTGATTAATGACTTTGGAAAAGGTCAAGTGCCAGAGTATGAACGGAATTGCTCAAATGGAAATGTAATTCTCATTTCGCAAATTGTGAGCTATTATTTAAGGAAACGGCTTTATATCAAGGTTGCAAACTCAAGGACGTGACTGGGTTGATTAGAAGTTGGCAAAATTACATGATCAGGTGTTTTATTCCTGGTTGTGAAATTATTGTTTAGAGTTTTGGAGAAATCAGATAAAAAGCGCAGGGTGTAATTTGGTCCTGATTGTGGCGAGAAACTTCAAACTCACTCTCTCGGCACTTTAACACGCTCTCAAGTCTCGGGCCGAAAGGTGACTGAAAACAAACTTTCATAGAATAATATCAGAGAAAAAAAGGACTCAAACTATATTTACACAACTGTTCAAAAATGTAACGTCAGTAAGAAAATACTATTCAGCAAGGACACATTCAATTGACCAAAAGCGCATTAAATTGATCACTAAATGCATTCACAATGTTATAAAATATTTGTATGTCAAATAAATACTGTTCTTTTGAACTTTCTATTCATCAAAGAATCCTGAAAAATAAAATGTGTCACAGTTTCCACAAAAATATGAAGCTGTTTTCAAATTTGTTAATAAGAATGTTTCGTAAGCAGCAAATCAGCAATTTAGAATGGTTTCTGAAGGATCATGTGACACTGAAGACTGGAGCAATGATGATGAAAATGTAGCTTTGATCACATTAATTAATTACATTTTACAGAATATTAAAATAGAAAACATTTGTTTTATTTACTGTATTTTTTATTAAATAAATCCAGCCTTGGTGAGCAGAAAATACATTCAAAAACATGAAAAAAGTGTTTTACCAATCCCAAACTTTTGACCAGTAGTGTATATTAAAATAGAAAACCGTTATTTTAAATCAGAGTTTTGTAGAAATCAGATAAAAAGCATAGGGTGTTATTTGGTCCTGATTGTGGTGAGATGGAAACTTCAAACGGACTCTCTCTGCACTTTAACACGCTCTGAAGTTTCTCGGGCCGAAAGGTGACTGGAGACAAACTTTCATACTTTGTGTGTGTTCCATGCAGGTCCAGAAGCTTTGAAATAGACATCCTTGTTGAGTCTCCTTGCCCTCGAGACAATCATAAATCATGAATACTATGGAGGAGGATGGAAGCCACTGGGTTCAACTGCTTTTTGGCTGAACCGACTTGTCTTTTCATGGTAAAATGTGTCAGAGATAGTGTAGAAAACAGGCAGACGATGACACTTGTTAACGGTCAGGCTGCTGAATGAGAGAAGTGCAATGTAAAGTCATGTCATCATTTACTCACCATCATGCTGTTCCGAACATGCAGAACATTATTTCTTCTGAGGAACACCAATAAAGGCATTTGAAATAATGTACTGTGCTTTTTTCCATGATATCACATTGAATCATCAGGACCTAGAGCTCCTTTAAATCTGAAATACCTATACTATATATATATATATATATATATATATATATAGTAATACATACAATTAATAACACACTGAATTAAAATTCAGTTCTTTTTTACCTTGAGATGCTTGTGGGGAAAAATGTATCAAACATTAATAATAAATACAAAACAATAATATGTATCATTTTTTAATAAAATGTGAATTAAATTGTGATATCAGCTACCCAGAGTATCTACTTTAAGATAATAAATAACAATAGACATTTACATTTTTTGGATGAACAATAACTTTAATAAAACAGTGCTTCACACTGCAGACGGTTAGGGTCAGAGCAAATAATATTCACTAATGTAGCCTCATTCAAAGTCCAGCCATGATGAATTAATGAATGAATTAATTACTGAATGAATGATGCATTTATATAGTGCTTAATTGTGTATTACTGTAATGAATGATTGAATGATGCATTTATATAGCACCCAAAGCACTTTAAAATCATGTGGGGGGTCTCTCCTCAACCACCACCAGTGTGCAGCATCCACTTGGATGATGCGACGGCTGACACCAGTACAACGGCGCCAGTGCGCTCACCACACACCAGCTACAGGTGGAGAGGAGAGAGAGTCATAAGAGCCAATCAAGTGTATGCGTGCTCACCACACACCAGCTACAGGTGGAGAGAGAGAGAGAGTCATAGAGCCAATCAAGTGTATGTGCTCACCACACACCAGCTACAGGTGGAGAGGAGAGAGAGTCATAGAGCCAATCAAGTGTATGCGCTCACCCACACACACAGCTACAGGTGGAGAGGAGAGAGAGTCATAGAGCCAATCAAGTGTATGCGTCACTACAGGTGGAGAGGAGAGAGAGTCATAGAGCCAATCAAGTGTATGCGCTCACCACACACCAGCTACAGGTGGAGAGGAGAGAGAGTCATAGAGCCAATCAAGTGTATGCGCTCACCACACACCAGCTACAGGTGGAGAGGAGAGAGAGTCATAGAGCCAATCAAGTGTATGCGCTCACCACACACCAGCTACAGGTGGAGAGGAGAGAGAGTCATAGAGCCAATCAAGTGTATGCTCTCACCACACACCAGCTACAGGTGGAGAGGAGAGAGATTCATAGAGCCAATCAAGTGTATGCTCTTCACCACACACCAGCTACAGGTGGAGAGGAGAGAGAGTCATAGAGACAATCAAGTGTATGCGCTCACCACACACCTGCTACAGGTGGAGAGGAGAGAGAGACATAGAGTCAATCAAGTGTATGCGCTCACCACACTCCAGCTACAGGTGGAGAGGAGAGAGAGTCATAGAGCCAATCAAGTGTATGCGCTCACCACACACCAGCTACAGGTGTAGAGGAGAGAGAGCCATAGAGACAATCAAGTGTATGCGCTCACCACACACCTGCTACAGGTGGAGAGGAGAGAGAGACATAGAGTCAATCAAGTGTATGCGCTCACCACAGACCAGCTACAAGTGGAGAGGAGAGAGAGTCATAGAGCCAATCAACTGGATGGGAATTGTTAAGAGGCCATGATTGACAAGGGCCAGTGGAGGGAAGTGCCATGTGATTTTTAATGACACAGAGATTCAGGACCTAGGTTTAATGTCTCATACGAACGACGGTGCTTTTTTGACAGTATAGTGTCCACGTCCCTATACTGGGGTGTTAGGACCCACACAGACCACAGGGTGAGCACCCCCTGCTGGCCTCACTAACACCTCTTCCAACAGCAACCTAGTTTTCACCGGAGGTCTACCATCCAGGTACTGACCAGGCTCAGCCCTGCTTAGCTTCAGTGGGCAACCATTCTTGGGCAGCCGGGTCATATGGCTGATACGATGTCATGTTATAGAGCGGACACTGAAAGTCAATCAGGTTGGTAGAGTGAAAACTTTGCAAATCACTAGTCCTGACAGGGCAACATAAGAGAAAATGATCTCGCCTCCTAGGGCTTGACTTGAGGAGAGGAAGACAAGCACACTTCCTACATCAGATGTTTCTGTGTTGACTTGTATCACAATGCAGATGAAACCTCTTGAAGACATTTGCAACAACAGAGAATAGCGCTGTTTGTTAAAGCATCAGTATTACTTAAAAATGCAGGGTTATTTTTTAACCCAAATGGCATGGTGGATCATTTTATTGGGTTGTTTTTAATATTTTTACCCAGGTACTGGCCACTTTCCCATGCTTTTCTTAGCTAACAATTTGTTGATGACAAACAATAAAATGCACTCAAAATAGGACTCAAGGCATACTTACATAACTGTTCAAATATGTAAGGTTAGTAAGATATATATTTATATATATTTTGATTATATATAGATTTTGCTTGACAATCCTCATAAGGCTGCAGTTCTCTCGGTTGGTCGGCATGGTTGTGCCTTTTTTTCTTCCATGCTTGGATACTGTGCATGCTTGGATGCTTTGCAATTAATGTTTGTGGCTTACCCTCCTTGTGAAGGTGTCCCCCTCTTCTGGACAACTGTCAGATCAGCAGTCTTCTGGACATGATTGTCAGCAGAAGTGAACCCCCTGAGTGGCCTAGTGAAACCAAACTGGTGACCATTGAAGGCTCAGGTCACCTTTGCAGGTTGTTTTGAGTTGTTTTGATTGGCATGAGCCATTCTAATCACAAGATAAGTGAATTAGTGTTTTTTTTTAATTTGAGTGTGCATTGAATTTAAAGAATTACACGACTACACAATTTGTTGTGCATTGAATTTATTTTATACCAGTTTCACAATTTGAGTTGAGATAGCACTTTTCCACGATATTTAATTTATTGAGAAGCACCTGTATGGGCAATGTGTTTTTACATCTGAATTATGCAATCACTCACATCATATTCTTAATATCTGAATTATGCAATCACTTCAATATTTTTTTCTTAATCTTTATATCTGGCTTTGAAAAGTTGGAGCCAGGTGTGTGCAGAGGTGCAAGAAACTTCTCCTTTACATTGCCACATTCTATATTTATGCTGTGCTTCCTCAAAGACACCGGTTTCACCGAGAATTAATGAGGTGTCTTGCTGTATCTGTCACACAATGGGAAAAAAGAAGGCAAGAGAGATAAAAAGCAGATGAGAGAAAGGTTTTTCTGTTAAATGATCTGCAGTAGGCCTTCTCTCTACCGCGGTCTTCCTAATGGTCTGAAGGAACGCTCTGATCCTATCTTTGTATTCCACTGCTATGCTGCGTTCTCTCCACGTCTTGCCCTTCCTCCACCCCGTTTTACCCTTTTTTAATCTATCTCATCACTTTTACACGCCCTGCCTGCCTTTTATTTTAGAAGGTGCCATTTCTTTTCCGTTCCTATACGTTTTAAGTTATCTACCAGTCAACGATACTCCAGGAGCTTCATTATTTAAGGTGACGATAACCATCTTTTGTAGTTTATTGCCCAGATTTAACCTGAATAGGCTGTCGGAGACCAAAGTGAAGCTATATTTATTTTATTCTACTTTATTTGATTTAATTTTGTATATTATTGTATACATGTATGCTCTCTCTTTCTCTTTTCCTCTCTATACTTACAGGTACATCTCAATAAATTAGAATGTCGTGGAAAAGTTCAATTATTTCAGTAATTCAATTCAAATTGTGAAACTTGTGTATTAAATAAATTCAATGCACACAGACTGAAGTAACAAAGTTTATGTCTTTGTTTCTTTTAATTGTGATGATTTTGGCTCACATTTTACAAAAACCCACCAATTCACAATCTCAACAAATTATAATATGGTGACATGCCAATCAGCTAATCAACTCAAAACACCTGCAAAGGTTTCCTGAGTCTTCAAAATGGTCTCTCAGTTTGGTTCACTAGGCTACACAATCATGGGGAAGACTGCTGATCTGACAGTTGTCCAGAAGACAATCATTGACACCCTTCACAAGGAGGGTAAGACACAAACATTCATTGCCAAAGAAGCTGTTCACAGAGTGCTGTATCCAAGCATGCTAACAGAAAGTTGATTGGAAGGAAAAAGTGTGGAAGAAAAAGATACACAACCAACCGAGAGAACCGTAGCCTTATGATGATTGTCAAGCAAAATTGATTCAATAATTTGGGTGAACTTCACAAGGAATGGACTGAGGCTGGGGTCAAGGCACCAAGAGCCACCACACACAGACGTGTCAAGGAATTTGGCTACAGTTGTCGTCAGAGGCGTCTTACCTGGGCTAAGGAGAAGAAGAACTGGACTGTTGCCCACTGGTCCAAAGTCCTCTTTTCAGATGAGAGCAAGTTTTGTAATTCATTTGGAAACCAAGGTCCTAGAGTCTGGAGGAAGAGTGGAGAAGCTCATAGCCCAATTTGCTTGAAGTCCAGTGTTAAGTTTCCACAGTCTGTGATGATGTGGGCTGCAATGTCATCTGCTGGTGTTGGTCCATTGTGTTTGTTTAAGACCAAAGTCACTGCACCCGTTTACCAAGAAATGTTGGAGCACTTCATGCTTCCTTCTGCTGACCAGCTTTTTAAAGATGCTGATTTCATTTTCCAGCAGGATTTGGCACCTGCCCACACTGCCAAAAGCACCAAAAGTTGGTTAAATGACCAGCAAACTCACCAGACCTGAACCCTATAGATAATCTATGTCAAAGAAACCTGGGCTTCCATACCACCTCAGCAGTGCCACAAACTGATCACCTCCACTCCACGCCGAATTGAGGCAGTAATTAAAGCAAAAGAAGCCCCTACCAAGTATTGAGTACATATACAGTAAATGAACATACTTTCCAGAAGACCAACAATTCACTAAACATTTTTTTTGTATTGGTCTTATGAAGTATTTTAATTTGTTGAGATTTAAAATAATGGATTTTTGTCAAATTCATCACAATTAAAAGAACCAAAGACTTAAACTACTTCAGTCTGTGTGCAATGAAATTAATTTAATACACGAGTTTCACAATTTGAGTTGAATTACTGAAATAAATTAACTTTTCCATGACATTCTAATTTATTGAGATGCACCTGTATTTATTACATATTATTTAATTTAGCAACCACACAGAGCCCCATAGAGTTAAACTATCAAATATAATGTATAATAGCAAGCAGTATTTAATTTAACTGATTTATCTGAATTGTGATAAAACGTTGCAATAACCTTTTCATTTTTTTAGTACTGTATTTTTTTTTAAGGATGTAAACTGAGAATTCTGAGAAGAAGAATAACATAATTAATTGTGTAGAAAAAAAATGTAGGAGGGGAGGTAGAACAAATATTTTTAGTTGCAATTATTATTATAATCTTTTTTTTATTTTGTGGTGGAAACAAAAACAGAGACAAGTCAGATTTGTTTCTCTCTCTCCTGTGCAAAATAAGCTTATTTTGAAAACAAAAATAAATAAATAAAAAGAAAAAAGAAAGATTATATCCCAGAAAATGTTTCAAACTTTAATCCGCTTAAACCAAAGTTCAAATCGAAAACCTAGAACTTCATCTTTATTTTTATAGAGCTAATTTTTAATCATTTTGACTCAACTCAGCATGTTCTCACCATTTTAATTATATTGTACAGTACATCTAAGACTGATTTAAAAAATACAAAACTCGATAAAATAACAACATAAAAAATAATGCTTGCTTTCTGATGCTTTCAAAACATAGACATGCCACCATAGACTGGCCATAGAGACTGTGCTGTGTATTATTTATCAATTTACTCTGGGCAAACACTTCACAACTGCAGGTCAGAAACAGGCCAAAAGCATTTATAAAATAACAAAATCACTCATTCTGAGAGGCTCAATTTGTAATTGGCTGTAATTGCCCTGCATAATAGATTCAATGGTGCTTATAAAGTGCCAACGAAGAGTGCTAAGGGATATCGGCTGCCTGACATATTCTGACAGATGCGTCACAATTTCACTGTCAAGGGGGTATGGGTGAAACCGCACATGATCCTAACCTTTTCCAGTTAATCATTTATTTTCAGAACCCACAATACTCAGTTGCCGGGAACCGAGGTTATGAATATTTAAATTCCCTAATTTGCTTGGTGGTTGTAAGTCTAGACTTTGGGGTTGATTTGATTTTAAATGATTGTGAGAGCTGAAAATGTTAAGCATGGCTGGTAGGAATATTGACTTATCAAATGAAGACTGAGGCAGTTGTATATCGCTTGGTCCCTTATGATTTAAAACACAAAAGTGTTTGTTGTTGTTGTTGTTGTAGTACTTGGTGCAATGTCTCATTTGCGGTTCTAAAATGCACTTTAAAAAGTCAGATCTCCAGACCTGAACCCCACTGAAAACCTCTGGTATATGATCAAGAGGACAATGGATGGTCACAAGTCATCAAATAAACTGAGCTTCTTGCACCAGGAATGGCATAAAATCACCTAAAAGCATGCGAAAGACTGGTGGAGAGCAAGCCAAGATGCATGAAATCTGTGATTGAAAATCAGGGTTATTCCACTAAATATTGATTTCTGAACTCTTCCTGAGTTAAAATATTAATATTGTGTTGTTTAAAAATAAATATGACCTTTTTTTTATTATTTGAGGTCTAAAAACACAGCTTTTTTACCATTGTCATTTTATGCAAATGTTTATTTGGAATTTGGGATGTCAGTAGATTTATAGAATAAAACAAAAATGTTAATTTTACTCAAACACATATCTATAATATTGGTATATATACATTTGAAAATATATTTTACTGGAATATATATTTTGAATATATATAATTTCACTTATGACTGGTTTTGTGGTTCAGGGTCACATGTATTAAAAAATAAAACAAATATTTTTAATTTGTAAATTAATATTAATATATAAATATTTCACAATACTGTTTTTACAGATTTTTATTTTTATGAAATGCAACCTTGGTGAACAAAATATACTTTTTTTCCCAAAAAAAAAAAATGAATTGACCCCATACTTTGAACAGTAGTGTATGATGTTTTAATTGAAAAATCAGAAGTTATTCAACATAAAATATATAATACAAATACAATATAAATGCTGAATATTTGGATCAATATTTATGAAGTTATGTTTCCTTGTGAAAGTTCAGGGCAAAAAAAAAAATTAAATACTCGTAATTTTCTGTCAGGACATTATCCAAAAATTATGCGTCCATTTCAGTCAGCTTTAAAACACAATGCAATGCAATAAAAATTTAAAAAGCTAAATTCCTTCATACTAATACAGCGCATTATGTCATTTATTTGTATTAGAGTGTATGATATGACACAATAAAATTTAAATATATTTACCTGGTGTCCATTTGCAATATGTACAATATGATTAAACGCATGACTCACACAAGTACGACTTTGCTGGCTGTGGAACAATGTACTTTATGCTGACCAGTCATTGTCATGCACCATACTTGGTTGACAGGACTGTTTTTCAGGAACAACAACACGTCCTACTTGGACAAATCACCTTGTTTACTTCATTGGAATGTGTTGATTTGTTTACTAATGCTTGAACTTTTCCTCGGAGGTGAATTATGTCTGAATCGGCGATTCCTCAACCTACCCTCCTTCATCTGCCACTAAAATAACATTCAAACTCCGTCTTCCCGAATTTCCCGCTGCACATTCGATCAGCAAAATAACATTTTCTAATTAGTTTCATGTCAGAGACTCTCGATGGTAGCAGAGATATTGTTGGTCAAATGTTACAAGAGCAAAACAAGCTAGAAAAAGCAGGATGAATGGCTTTGAACGCCTAAAGGGAGGGTCTAATGTGCACAGAGACGCGGTTGGGGTTGTGTCCTCATTAGCAATGCTAATCGCTTTTAGCGCTCTGCTGCAACTGCTGTCAGCGCCGAGGCCTCGTGTTGTTCTTGAGATCAGGGTCTTTGAACAAGAATGATGGTTGCAAACAGACACTGACGCACACAATTTTGTGGTGCTCAAAAATAATCTGCTTGTAGTCATTGTGCCTTCGAGGAGACAATGTATCATCTCGCTTCAGTCTCTTTTAAATGGAGAGGGGCGAGCGTAATCAACCCTCCGGATCTTTTTAAGCAGCATGTGGAGTTGCTTTGCTTTACAACAAGTGTCTGCAAGACAGGCACACTAGGAAGGCACGGGAATGGCAGAAATAATGCACAACAGAAGCATTTTACCCATGAAAGATGACAGGCTCTTTAGATATACGACCAGCGTCATGCTTGGAAGCAGGTGTCATCTTGGTTTGAAGATAATGGCTTCCCATCTCGGTGAACCACTGGGTAGTAAAGAACAATACTGAACGTCCACTGCTCTGCAACAGATGGATTTTCTTTCAGAATGTCCTTTAATGAAGAAAGCAGTCTGTAAACTTCAAAAGGGTCGGAATTAAAACTACAGGCTGAGCTGAAACTTTCTGTTAGCGTATGTTGTATGGTTTCGTGTCGTTCATCTGGGTTGTCCAGCAGGGATGCTAAAATAAATTTTGTTAAATCGTATTTCCAATTGTAAAGTATATATTAAAGAACCCAAATGCAGTTTAATAATAAATGTGAGAAATACTAAAAGTCATAAACACTTGAACTGCTAGTTACTAGTAGTGTATATATATATATATAAAGGCCATGTGGTGTAGCAAAATGCATTCAGTAAGATTAAAGTGCCCTTACAGGTAGTGAAAGGTTCATATTTTAGTTTGGGAGACATGCATGCAAGGTCTAAAAACACTTTCTCTGTCTTATAATATGCATTTATTTTGACCTTACTTGCTCAACGACTCCCAAACGATTTGTTTAACGATTAATTTTTCCAAACCCCTCCGTTGCGTGATGCTAATCTGCGGTGATTGGTCCAATTGGTCTCATTTTCATTCCATCATGCCTTTAATGCCTGATAAAGCAGTGTTTGTGAGCGCAGTGCAGCTTAGTGTACAGCGTTACCAGGGAAACCGCTATTTTTACCACTCCAAAAGTGGCACCTAATGGCTAATAACGAATTAGCATTTTAATTCAGACCAAAGCGAAAAGACCAACACGTGGGCGGGCAATATGCTAATGTTTCATGTTGACTTCAACATGACACGGCTTGGGATTTGTTTTAAAAACTACTCTTTTCAATGATTCAGAGTCGACTCTTTCTTTTGAGAGACAATAACTTTATACACGGGGCACTTTCAGATTTAAAACTTTCACTTAGAGCTGTGTTACACACAGCATGACGATAATTAAAAAAATCAAAATAAAGGCGCACTTTAAATTACAGATAAAAGCACTAAATGGTTGTATAAGGATATATAAAGAAACAAAATACAATATTTATTTATTTGTTTGTTTGTTTGGCCAACAAAACCAGTCTTAAAGGTGCAGTAGGACATCTTGCATATGTTGACAGGCAGGTAGGGAAGTCAGTCGTGAGTCAAACAAGCATTTTGATTGGACAAATTTTGATTTCTTTGGACAAACATTCTTTGTCCTACAGAATAAATCCACAGAATAAATAAATACATACATAGACCACTAAATAAGACTTACTGACTAGCTTAATGGGATTGCAAGAGATCGGGAACCAGCATAACAAAATAAATTCTGTGAAGTGATGTTCAACCAGCATAACAAAATAATTCTGACCTTTAGACAATAGCACGGGTACTGCACTTTGTAGCAATAGCCAACAATATTGCATAGGTAAAATTACCGATAGCCAACAATTTCTTTTTTGCAAAAAATTGTATGGGTCAAAGATAATGCTCCATCTTTCTTTTTTGCAAAAAAATAATTTGTCAATTTCCTATGACACAAACATAAAAGAGTGCTCCATTTTTGATTAGTAATATGGATTGCAATTTCCTATGAACACAAACATAAAAAGTATTTTTGATTAGTAATATGGATTGCAGCTTAACTAAAGGTCATTTGATTTTCAATATTTTAAGTTTTTGTACCCTCAATTCCATTTTCTCAAATAGTTGTATCTTTTAGCCAAATTTCTGTACCCTAGATTCCAAAGCATTTTCAAATAGTTTTATCAGCCAAATAAAGCTAAAGCTTATTTATTATTTCAAAAACTTTACCCTTATGACTGGTTTTGTGGTCCAGGGCTACATATGATGATACATTTATACAAAAATCTTATTTGTAAATAAAATATATGAACATATTGGATACAATATTGAAAATTATATAAACTATATTTTAAGTTTATATATTGTTCATAGCTGTATATTTATGTTTATATTTTATATTAAATATGTATGTAATTTACCTATATAAATACAAACATACATATAACAAATGCACAATAAGAAACACCTGAAAACAGCAAAATTATATAAACTATATTTTAAGTTTAGACAAAATTAATATTTGTATAACATAGCTGTAAAATATTTATGCCCTAACAAATTTTATATTAAATCTGTATGTAATTTACATATAAATACAAACATACATATAACAAATGCTTAATCCAGTTCAGTTAACACTATTAAATTTGAAAACAGCACACCAACAATAATCTGCACATTTCAAAATTAAACATGAGACAAAATAAAATATATGAATCAAAACATATAAAACTGTCAAGGGCAAAATTTCTCTAAATGTTTTTTTTTTCATAAATAATAAGTTATGTATGTATGTATGTATATATATATATATATATATATATATATATATATATATATATATATATATATATATATATATATATATATAAATGAATTAATGCTTACATAAAATTTCTATATAAAAACAAAATCACAGCTTATCCAGTTCTTCAGTTAGTATTAAATTTGCACTATCTGACAAAATTTTTACTTTAAAAAAGAAGAAAGATCATTCATTTTTTTATTTATTTTTTTACAAATTACATTATGATTTTTAGACATATGCAAAATAATATTTATACCATATTTTACTTATATACAGTGCATTTCTCTAAATATTTTTTCATAAATAATAAGTTATGTATGTATGTATGTATATATATATATATATATATATATATATATATATATATTATTATATAATATTATATATATATATAATGAATTAATGCCTTACATAAAAGTTCTATATAAAAAACGGTGCAAAATCACAGAATCAAAATGTATATCCGACAGGTTCAGTTAATGACCAATAGCATTATTTTTTTTTAATTGTTTAAAATTCAGATTTATATGCAATATATATATGCTATACTATTTTACTTATATAAAGATTGCTTTTTGCTTTTGCCATTAATTTACATTATATATAGAGAGATTCTTTGTAAATGATTGATGTCGATGATTTTCCAGGAATGATTCAAGTTAATCTTCATGGTTACTGAACAAATGGTGCAGAATCAAAATGAATCCGACAGGTCTTTTCCCAGAACAGACCTCTGATTGCTATTCAGCACCTGGCCGACTCTTGATGCGGTTCAAAGGCTCTTTTCAAGGATAGCCTTTTCACACTTCCATCGTATAAGCTCACCTCTTGACTCCATCTTCACTCCTTGTGTCTCTCATCCACTAATAAGAGAGCATGAGGCCAGGGCAGGCCTCTGCCTTTAATTAGCTTATTATAAAATCAGCCAATAGAAGTCCTCTGCTGAGGGACACGGGTGATCTTTACAGCTTATTTTGGCATATACATGTCGTGAGAGAAACACATTCTGATAATGAATGCATAATCAATAGTACTGTATGAAGGTTAAACAAAAATCATCTGCATTGTTATTTTATTTATTTTTTTGGACATGGTTGCTGGTGATTGAGTAAACTATTTATGTATGTATGCATTTATTTATATATGTATGCATGCTTGTATGTATTTATGTATGTTCCCTGATATATTGCACCTTTATATAATAAAAAAATATTATTATGTAATTTCTATAAATTACATATAGTTATATATTACTATTAATTGTACTTATTATGTAATACATTGCCAATATTACAGTGAATACAATGTAAAAATGTATATATAATGTTTAAATACCATTTTAAATTCCTACAAACCTTGTATACAAATATAAATATAACTAATATATAAAATATATTAACATTTTAAATGTTTGTATAATATTTTAATAATATTTAATAATAAATGTGTGTTTGTGTGTGTGTGTGTGTGTGTGTGTGTGTGTGTGTGTGTGTGTGTGTGTGTGTGTGTGTGTGTGTGTGTGTGTGTGTGTGTGTGTGTGTGTGTGTGTGTGTGTGCTTGTGTCTCTCTCTCTGTGTGTGTGTGTGTGTGCGTGGTGTGTGCGTGCGTGCGTGCGTGCGTGCGTGCGTGCGTGCGTGCGATAATGTATATACTTTGTAATCAAAAGCAAAAGAGCAGATAGTTTTCATGGAATAAAGCTTTAAATATTTTGTGTATTATTTACAAACTGCATCCGGGGAAATTACACCCATAATTAACTTTTTTATGTGAACTGTTTTGGCTTGTTTTTAAGGTGATCTGTTCCATAATTATTCTTGATCTAGTTGCATTCTCTGGTCATGGATATATTTGTAAAACAATAACATTGCGCGCATTAGGACAGTAAATAAAGGCAAGATACGTCTCCGTAGGAACGGCCCTTCAAGGCCTCAGGCCATCCTGACGGCCCCAGGGAGGAAAAATATCAATAAATAAGAGGAGGAGGAGAGCCTATGAAAGGCTACTGCTGCAGACGCTGAAGTCGCATCCATAATTCAGATGTCTAATGCCACAGTACAGTTAATAAAGTTTAAATAATTTAGTGAAACATAATGAAAAGTTCGAGGTTTGCAGCTAAAGTCAGGCCAGCTGTAATAAAAGCCTAATGCATTTAATTTGCTTCAAATCAGAAGGCACCTCTGTTTTCAGCGAGTCTCTCACAAAGGGTTGACAGGCGAGTTTGTGTTGGGGAAGTCAGGAAGTCTGAGATCCGTCACTGATCAAATGCTTTGCACAACTCAAAGGACAGATGCAGTATTTCAGAGAGTTGTTTTTCTCTTACGGGATCTGTGGAATACAACGCAACACTCGGCTTCAGGAAGTCCCAATTCATTTTCTTCATAGAGAAACCAATTTTAACAATTCACATAGACCTTTCAAGACAGGTTTACCATGATCTCTAAGGTTGTTAGGCGATGTTTAATGTTTCTGTAGGAGCCACAAGTCAAAAAGATATTGACAATATTTATATTAAAAAAGTGTTTAATTGCTGAATATTCTGTGAAATGTTATATTATACTCACAATCCTGCAATAAGCTTCAGCATCAGAGAAGGTGATTAACTTTTTGTTAATATTTTTTTTATATTTAATTTTTATAGTTATGTTTTTACTTAACTTGACAACGTTTGTCAAAATGTATAATTTTAAATAAGTATGTATACACATTCTATTCATTTTTATTTTTTATTTTTGGTTATTCGTTTTAGTAGTATATATATATATATATATATATATTTTATATATTAGGCTGGTAAGTGATTACAATTGTATCTAATTAATTTCATGATGTGGCTATTAATTAATCATAATTAATCGCAAATTAATTGGAAATCAAATTTGGCTGATAAATTACTCCCAAAAGATAATTTAAAGTCATTTTTGTGTAAAAGCATCAAACAGACATTACAAAGAGTAGAGCAGACTATTTTGTTTGATAAAAGTATTACATATACTCTTTTGGACCATGAGGGTGAGTAAATTATGAAACAATTGTAATTTCTGGGTGGGTGATTAATTGTATTAATTGTAGTATTATTACTATGGAAATATGCAATGATTTATTTAAAGGGGTGATCGGATGCCCATTTTACCCAAGTTAATATGATTATATAGGGTCTTAATGAAAAGTCTTTAACATACTTTGGTTTAAATTTCTCAATGGCAGTGTAAAAACACCTTCTTTACCCTGTCAAAATCAGCTCTGTTAACAGCACGCTGTTCTAGTCCATGTTGATTTACATGCTAATGAGTTCTACTAGCTCCGCCCCTCTCTTGCATGGAGTGACGAGCAGACCATAGATATGTGTAGAGTCCCTATTCGACCGCTCCAGATACATTGGCACGTCAGCCATCTCGCATTTACCATAATAATCAATGAATATTCAAAGATAAACAAGCGTATAGTTAATGCGCTCAAAGATTCGCAGACCATTCCAAAAATGGCGGATGGCTTAAGACGTATCACGGCCTATAGAAACAGTCCATAATGAGGCAGGTATATATATATATATATATGGAGCATACTAAACTTCAGCCGCGAAACTGGCTAACTAGCACATTCTTAGGAAAGGCAATTTGCAAAGATTCATAAAAACCCTTATACTCACTTCTTCTGTAGATAAAGCTGGACCACGAACGATTCATGCGAACATAGACACATTTATGTAGATCGGGAATCAGCGCATTCATTTCAAAAGGAAAGTAAGTAAATTACATTATATCAGGCATCCTCAAATCTGGCCCACTCCTGCAGAGTTTAGCTCTAACCCTAATCAAACACACCTGAGCATGCTAATCAGAGTCTTCAAGATCATTATAAAATCACAGGTAGGTGAGTTTGATCAGGGTTGGAGCTAAACTCTGCAGCAGATTGGCCCTCCAGGGAAAGATTTGAGGAACCCTGCATTATATCATATCACAATTTTATAATATTTTACTTATATACAGTGGCTATGTGTGGAACGGAATACTAGCATACTTATTGCCCACTGTGCAGAATACATGTATTTGACACCATCTTCTCGACGAGAAGCAACCTGACTTTCGCAATACGATGGACGCTTGGGAGAGGTGGCGAATCGTATGTCAGGACAGTGAAGATATCACCTATTCGGAACCATGAATGATTGGATTAGGCTTTGGGGTTATCAAAATTCAGAAGACGGGAACAGCTCAAAGTCTCACAAGGCTGCCCGTTATGATTGAAGCTGTGGGAAGAGCGGTCATGAGACTATTAACCGAAACATGGATTCTAACGAAGAAGCTGGCTTTGCAAGCGAAAATTGATGCTTTCGGAGACCAGAATGGACAGAGAGAATAGCTGTGAAGGAGCAGCTACTCGCCCCAAAGACAAAACAAATCAATCTTATCTTTTCTGGCTCCCCCGTATCGGCCAAGGTCGTGCTGGATAACTACCCTGGGAAGAGCGCTGCAGTGAGATCTCTTGCTCCCTCCCCGATTATGCCTCCGTCGCTTTGAAACCCACCAGCCTGACAGGCGGGTCTGTGGCCAGCGCCGAGAATGGCCGCGGGTCCGGACGGCTGCCTGCTGGAGCTGGATCACATTTCTATGGTTTATGTGCTTTTGCTGAGGTGTTTTTTTCCTGTTCTCACACTGTACTCCCCAAGGAGCATAGTCTGTGTGTTATGCTGTAATTTTCTTTAATTCCCTGTCTTCCTGTCCTGTCCATTGTCATATATGTATGATGTATGGGCATCCTTTAGGCTTGTGACTAAGTGACAATAAAGGTACTACTACTACTACTACTACTACTGGGAATACATGTATTTTGCACTTTTAATCCCATTATGCAATTTAAAGTAAATAATGCTTTTGGTTCAACTTTGCATGTTCATACTTGGGTTTACTTTTTACATCCTTTAGAAAAAACTGCAATTTAAAGTATGAACTTTGCATTTTTTTTTAGGTTTATTTTTTAGGCCACATTTACACTGTATAAAACAATAATAATTGTCACAATTTTATCTTGATTACAATATCAATATTATTGTGATATTATGAAATAAGTAATATATTGTAATGATATTGTAAAATAAAATAGTGTACAGTCACAATACTAATATTTCTGACAATGACAATGACAATTTATTTATATACCACAATTAATTTCAACCTCAGTCGACCAATGTGCTTTCCAGTAAGCATTAATGTCTGAATATCTTTATTTTCACACAATAAACCTTTGAGCTTTTATTCTGATGGGCTGCTTTCGACAGTTGCATTAAGCCATATCACAATATCGATTTTATTTTCGGTATATTGTGAAGCCCTAATACTGCAGCAATAGTAGTTATTTTCTTCATAGAAGATGTGTATTGTTGTCTTTGTTCACAGATTTTGTGATTCTCAGCTTGCATATGATTTGTGGCTTTTGAAAAACATTTAAAATCCATATGGAAAAAAAATGAATGGGTAAAATACTTCTGAAAAAGCTGATGGTAACTGTTGATCATTAACACAGACTTGAATGCACAGGGTTTGAGCAGTGCATGCGGTTTTTAGCATTGGTTTTGAATCCTTCTTTGTATTATTCAGACGGCAGCAGACAGGTATTTGTACTACTGAAGACTGAAATCAATAAAGTGAGAACATTTTACTAATATTTTCTCAATTATTTCCTCTGGGTAAAACAAAAGTGTAACCTCTTCACTTTCTCTGAGGTTTGTTTAAAATAAAATAAAATTGTCAGACGATGATTCATTGTAAGATAGAAGCTTTAAATGAAGCCTTCTCTTTGGTATCTCAAGAGACCTATTAGCATCCGTACTAACATCAAAGACTAATTGTTAGCATTAGGGAAATTATACTGTGTCTTATACTCTCTTCTCACTTTTATCTAATGGCTCATGAGTGCAGGTTGGTACTTCTGTTTCAAACAGGTTCTTTCGCAGTTCATTCTGTGCAAGCCGTTTGTAGTCTTAATTTGCTGTGCATTTTAAGAGAAAACTCAAGAAGATCAATCCCAAGAAGTGATTTAAATGGTGACTTCAGCTCAGACATGGACAAAAATCATCTTATGGATTGGACTAAATTTCCATATCTCCATCTGGTTCTCCTGTTGTGCACACTGCGCTTATTCTGACGAGAGGTAAATAGACTTAGCACTGGAGAAAATTAATCCGAGCACAAAGTTGAATGGCTATGGCACATGTTTGTCATATACGACAGATTGCGCACGTATACTGATAAAATATGTGATGTCTCTTTATGTTCAGAATTAATCAATGCACTTACCCAGAAAGAACATTTCTTATTAACATGAAAGATATATGCTGATAACTCATTACATTATTTACGTCATGCTAATTGGACGTATTTCCTAGTGCTATTTTGCTTTCCCTTACTCAGATGTGAAGCTTGTACTCATTACAATTCTAATTATTATATATATATATATATATAAAATCAATAATATATATTTTTTAATTTATATATTTATATATATATATATAAATAAAAAAATATATATTTTTTAAATGTATTTATTTATTTATTGATTATCATACACCGTATGATAAAACGATGATTCATTCATGAACCAAAAGAAGTGACTTGCCTTTATAAATGAATCATGTAATAATCATACAACTGGTTGATTAAAAAATAATGCTTAATTCATGAACGCAGCAAGTAACTGTTTTTATGAACGAATCATTAAATAAATCATGAAATAGCTCATTCGTTCAAAATGCTAATTCATTCACAAACTAAACAAGTAACTCTCTTTATCTATTATCTATTTAATTTATTAGCATATATTTATTCATTCAACCAATTCATTCAAAATGGTGATTAATTTAGAAAGAAGTCATACCTTTAAATTAATCATTGGAAAAATGTGTTCAAAAACACTGATCAGAAATATTAGAATTATAGAATAAATATTAGACAGAAATACCAATAAATATATACAGATCCCATAACTGCAAATAAAAAAAGCTATTAGTTAATTAATTTATTATTATTATTATATATTTTTTTAATTGAAATAAACATGCTGTTAAATTAGAACTGGAGATATTGTTCATTCCAGCTCCAAAACGCTATGAGGTTCAAATAAAGGGTTCCACTCCCGGTGAAGACAAGGAATGAGAGGTCAACAGGCAGTCTAATACGCCACACTCTCCACCAGCCACACAAATAAATGAGAAGCAGAACAAGAACAAGCAGACTTCTGGAGGACTTCCTGCAGAACCCTGTCAACAGCTGCTTTTGCCTTCTTGCCTAATTATCTTTCAATTAAAAACAACAACAACTTGTACTCAGCAAGAGTTGAATCAAGGACATGACTCAAATTAAGCATTTTTTAAGGAGCCATGTATTTTATGAATAGTTAGGCGCTGTTTGCAGTCATGCATTAGCCACTGGATTCGCTCTGAGCACATTCTGTGTGATTCATCCAGTGCTGTGCATGCTGAGAGGCTAAGAAAGTGTTATGTAACATGCAGGCTTAGTTTGGCAAGGTCTTGAAAGGGCTTGACACAAAAGACATGAAGGAACAGATATTCAGAAATTCAAAATGCATTCCAGGTTTTAATTTCATCAAACTGTCTTTTATTATTCCTTATAGACTTTGTTTTGTTCATAGGTTCTGTTGGGAAAAAGGTACTGCACAGCTAATGCAAATATGTCTAAGAACATTTTACTAACATTGCCATTGAGTTATTTATGAATGGTGATGCTATTTGTGGTTTTTAAGGGAATATTAAATTTAACCATTTTGCAAACATTATGGGAATGTTGCTTTTAAACGTTTTCTGAAAATTCTGAAATATTTAAATATATGAAGGTACACCTAAAATATCCAACAATATTCCATGAAAGATGTACAAATAATATTTTTGAGCAAAACGTTTGGGAACGTTATTAAAGACTTGATAACTTTGAATGAAAATTATATTAATGTTACTGGAAGAACATTTGTTCATAACTTTAAGTTTACAACTAAGTTTCTTGTACAATGAATGAATGAATGAACTGACTTGTATTAATCTATAGATTCAGTGTATATGCATTATTAATTTAGTTCTGCCGATACAAATTGTCCAGCTAACAAAAATATGTTTTAAGAATGTTTTACTAACGTTCCCATTAAGATATGAAAACCTTATTTCTGAGTGGTTATGCTTTTTATGGTTATGCAAACATTAAGTAATAATTGTATTTGATAACTTTGAAAACATTAAGGGAACGTTACTTTTAATTGTCCTCTGAACATTCTGAAACAAGTAGCAACATTTAAAAAAATAAATAAGCAAATGTTCCACTAAAACATTCCTAAAAAACCTTCCAAGAACGAAGTATAAATAATATTTGAATGCTCTCGTTTTAAGTACATTACTGAAGACCAGATGACTTTGAATGCACATTCTATTGATGTTACTGGAAGAATGTTTGTTCATTACTTTAAAAGCACGTTGACAGAACGTTCCCTGTTAGCTGGGTGTCTATTACTGCACTTTTAATTCAATTTTTTTACATATATGTTGTATTTTATTCTCTTTATTATTTTTTTGTTAGTACCTCATAATATTTTAAGTTTTCCTATAATATTTTACATTTTCCTGGAATCAGAGGCCACTGGAAAATAATAACGTCTGTTTTGTCTGTACATGCTGTTCATTCTTGCAGATCAGTAATGCAGTGCATCATGGGAGAGGAATTGATGAGTTTCTTGTGGCTTTCAGTTTGCCTCTTATGATAGATCTAATTGATAACGTTATATGCATCAGCTCCAGAGCTTCAGCAATGATTATTGTGTCTTCCCTTTCTTTCCCCATGCACTTTGTTTTTAAAATTTTTGATTGTACACATAGCAACAGGCTAATATGATTGTAATCCAAATATAACTCATCACCTTGGGAGTCAACAATCTCAATGCAACATTTGCAATTTGCAATTAGGAGATAAACATCTTGGTTATGGTCAGGGATTAAATTAGTCCAGAATAATTTTCTGGCACCTTGGGAAAAAATGGCAGTCTGTTTCTCTATTTAATCATCCATGTACTGTTTGTGCTGGTGCAGTATTTGTTTGACCCAGTGCACACATTCTCTCTTCGTTTAGCGGAAGTTCATTAGCGATTATGCTTCCCTCTAGTCACTGAAAGAGGAAATATAATCTCAAAATAAAATTCTACCATCCTGATTCTGATAGTATATACAGTGATATTCTTTCAGTAAGATATGTAAGTAAGATACTTAATACTGAACACTGAAAATGAACTTATACTTGAACAAAATAACAGCTTAAATTGTGCTCAGATTTTCATCACAGTGTCTTCAGAATATTCTGCACAGAGTGGCACAGTGGTCTCTGTTCACAAGACAACAGAATAAATTAGTGGAAACAATGTGTCGACTTGGTTCAGAATAATGTTATGTTCATGTAATAAGTACAGAATATGTCAAAAACAACACTGAAGACAAACCAGAAAATATAGATCTACTGCTGAAATGTACAAACTTTAAAACATGACCAATTTGTGGCCACAAACCTAACACACTTTGACAAATCCAGCATTTTTTTTTCTCAGAAACTAACTTAAACATATTTTTTTGTGACAATTTCTGATGCCCACCTACGTCCGTGCGCACATGAATATAGTTACTTCTTTTCAAATGAACAAAGGTATGGCAAAATAAACTAACCACAATCTGAATTGAATGTGCTGGGATGAAAGTGAAAGTGATGTGACATGTGGCCAATAAGCTGGGTTTATTTCAGTTAGTCTGATGTTGTCAGACTCGTGTTTGTCTTGTGTTTTGTTCCCCATGTGCTCCGTGACCCAGTTTCTGTCTCCCGTTGATTTAGTTCCATTCATTTCCGGCCGTGTGTCATTATTTATCTAATTACTCCACTGTTTATAAGCCCTGTGTTTCCCTGAGTCTAGTGTACGCTGTTATATGTCATTCGTGTGCATCATGTCTCCTGCGTTCTCCATGTTCCTGTGTTCCTTTGGTTTCTATTAAAGACGTTGTAAACATTATCTCCTGAGTCTCCTCGCTCCGTACTCCTGGTGAACCTGACAGATGTATTGTCAAAATAAGTCAGACTAACTGAAATAAACCTGGCTTATTTGGTAAACTTGTTTTATGAAACAGCTTACAGGGCAATGCAATTCACGAACAAATGACTATTTGAAACAGATCGTTTTAGTGAATCAAAAGCTGTGAACCAGTTTGATTCAGGAACAAATGTGGCCTGTGTTGGCAAAATGAGCCACAATAAGCACATTTTCAAAAATGACTTGGGCTATTTTTACATTCTCCATTAAATACCTTCAACATGATGTATGATTAATTGGAATCTGACAAAAAAAATAACTGAGCTACTCGTTTGATGTCGATGGAGTCATCAAAGTACATTTAGAGAAAAACTGATTTAAAGTTTTCTAAAGGTTCCAAAGCAAAATTGCCTAGCAACATTATATCTTTTCCACCACTCCTTTTCTTAATAATCACAATATAGTTATTTTAATACTGTGTTATCTTTGTTGTTATAAATAAGAACCAAGGAAAAAAGAAAAAAATAGCCCTATAATAAAGAAACAAGTGTATGGTGTATTACTTTTCTAAACATAAGCATTCAAGTAAGAAAAACAAATAGTATAATGTAAAAATTACTTGTGTGTTCATTACAAATACATTGATTATTAAAACTACAAAAGCAATTCCATCAAGAGCAGCAAGTGAATCCCTCTTTTCTTGTATTGCTAGATTAACATTAATGAGACAGATGGCCTATACTGTATATTAAGACATAGTGTGCTGCACGGATCTAATATAAAGTTACAAATCCCCAACAGTTCCCCAAATGTTCAGTTAAGATACAGTATAACAGATTATGTTTGTGTAAATACTTAAATGCAATTGGTCTACTGTAAATCTGTGTGTATGTGTATCAGGATAGAACGCTGTCAGTGTCGTCTTTATATGGTCGCTTCGGATGAGAGTCAGTGCGAGAAGCGAACAGAGAAAACGTACAAATGAAGATACTTTTAGATGTTCAATAACTATTTGGAGCATTGGGATCGCTAGATGAGGGCGTAATTAAATCATTTTTGTGAAAACCTCAAATTCGACCCAAATCAACGTTTTTTTTTTGTCCCTGTTGCTCAAAATTAGCCTTTGCGCATTCCGACTCATTTTTCCAGCACTGGTCACACATGACTTAATTACTGAATACGCATCTGGCTCACTTGAGTGATGTTTAAGAGAGCATATTTAATATTCAGTCAATATTATTTTTGTCAAAGTATTCTGTCCAACTCTGATTCTTCACAAAAATATTGAAGTGATTCAGAAGACCTGGATAAAACCCAGAAGTAATGGACTTCTTTTATGGCGTGTTGTCCAATATTAGATGAAAGAATGACCTCAAACACCTTTAAAGATGTCTGGACTAAGTCCAGCACATTCATTGACCCTTGAAGCACCCTAGTACATCAAAGTTGTTTAAATTGGTGGAAACTGTATTATTTTATTATCCGTCTTAATGCGTGTTACGCGTTATATGTCTGATCAATATTTCTCCTTTTTTTTGTCAGTGTGTAATTAAGCCGACTGAACCGCTAATGAGTCTTGTTCGTGCCAGTCATCTCTTGTGACAACTGCAGTATCCATGGCGACGATGCCATCATACATTAAGAACTGCTGAAAAAGAATAGGCATATTTATAGCAGGGATTGCTGATAATGATGATGGATGTGGAGACCAAGAAGGACTTTGATGAGCTGAGGCTGAACCACTGAATTACAGAAGTTGATGCATGGTTACATTTATCCAAACAGAGGAACGGCTATCTCCTGTTCCCCGTGCACACCGAAGATATTTAGTCACATTTGATATCAGAAGCTAATATGAAAACGTCACGTGGGCTTTAGGCTTGTGAGCCCGATAGATGGATGAGGAAATATGCTAATCACAGTACTTCACTCTGTGACGTGCATTATTGACATAAGTAGAACCGTCGGAGTGTGATTTAAAGCTGTGAAAAATATGATTGATACTCACTTGTGTTCCTCTGACATATCAAGATGTACATTTGCATGAACATCGTTTACACAAGAGAACCGTTGTGCAGTGAGTTGTCAATATTGTCAGTGGACCGTATGTACATATTTTTATTTGAGCATTTTGTCTCACCCGGACCATTGGAGTTCAAATATTTGACACATTAATAACTTTTTTATTTTATTTTTTTTTACCCTGAACAGTATTTTGAGTTTCTTTTGCTCACCAAGGATGCATTGATTTGATTAAAAATGCAGTAAAAACAGAAATATTGTGAAATATTATTACAATTTAAAATAACTGTTTGCTGTTTTAATATGTGTATATATATATATATATATATATATATATATAATTTTATTTTTTTCTGGGATTAAAAGCTGTTTTTTTAGCATCATAACTCTAGTTTTCAGTGTCACATGCTCATTCAAAAATCATTACAAAATTCTGATTTGCTGCTCAAAAACCTTTCTTATTATCAAAGGTGAAAACTTAACTTAATCTATCGACCAATACAATTTTTTGGAAAAACTGTTTACCAATCCAGTTGAACTGAAAAAGTTGTATATTTTATAGAATTAAAGCTACTTCTTATATAAGGACTAAAACGTTAATCTGCTTCGTCAAGCACATAAACTCCCATTGTTGTGGCAGTTGTAGTCAGTCTGTAAGTTATTTATGTTGTAGAACAAAAGACAAAAGGCTCTAAATAAACCACTGATGCTATTTTCATAAATTGAAAAGCAGCATAGGAAATTATTGAAAGGGACGCATGGACTTAAAATGCTAATTCTGTTCCTCATCGTTGGACTACAAAGTTGTATCTCCAAAGAACACGCAATTTGTGCCACTGTTGCTTTTAAAATATAAATGGTACCAGGAAAGTGATTTATTTATTTCCAAATTCCCTTCCATTACCTCTGTATCATCTTAACAGTTTTTAAGCTAATAAATACTCCTTTAACACAGACATTTCTTCAAAACTCTTGTTTTACAGTCGGTTAAAACAGGTCATTTAGATGAATGAAAAACATTGCATGAATTATGAGATTCTCCTCTTCAGACACATCGCAGCCTGAAGGGAAGATCTCTGTCAATAATGTGCTGCTTGTAAGTGTCTTATCAAAGGATGTGGAGATGGCAGAAATCCCTCAGATCCACACTCGTCAATGGCACTTATTGCTGAGAGCAAACAAATCTACTCCATAGCACAAGCGCTGTACTGGTTGACAAGAAAACACGGCCTACTTCATAAACAGAGCAAGTGGAGAGAAGAGCAAAAGAAGATTAAGATTGTAAATGTTGGAGCACAAATAAATGCCAAATCCGTGGATGGGGGGAGTTTGCGGTGCCTTTCCTGCTGCACTTCCTCTGGAAAGAAGTGCTGCCAACAAACTGCATAACTTTTAATACAAATTTAAAGTGCCTAGACAAAATCGATCCTAATAAGTGTCATTTTTTTTCAACTTGATATTCATATCACAAAATCGAGACACCATGTATTCAAATTTAATGAATATTTTCGTTTGACTGACATTTTTCCAATCAAGGCCACAAATGTTCAAGCCCTTGGCAGTTCAATTGGGATTAATATTCAGAGGTGCCTTGCAAGTATGACTAAAAGTTTTCTTTCTCTCTCAGCGTGCATGTGTCTTATTCTTCAGAAATATCCAGTGCTGTCTGAAACAGGCATGGTATTTACTACAAAGCTACTTAAAAGCAAAGCATTTATACATAAATATATTATTTAATGTTATGTTTAATTATATGCTTAATTATTAAATGTGTTATGTTTGTAATTATCCAGTGTTGTTCTATGTCTGATTAGTCTCCACGTTTAGGCAGCATGAGATCTTCACTGGCGTCACTTACACGTACAGTATGAACAAAACAACTGTCTGTGTGATAAAGAGAGCAACGAACGAGTGAACCTGAAATATCACCGCATCAAGATGCTGTTGTGTTTTTAGTGCATTGACTGCAAGTGAGTAACCTGGAATACTTTCTCAGACATAAAAAAAATATTTGATTATTTTGCAGCTAGTCATTTCTTCAATACAATACAATAAAATCTGCATGTGTACACACATTTAATTGTATTATATTGTAACTCAGAATTAAGGTTTTACATATATACATGGTTATTGTACCATGGTACTCATTTAAAGAGTACCATACTGTATAAATACCATGTTACACGAATAAGCTAATGATATAATACTGCATATATCATAATAATGTTATTTTGTTTGTTTGAATTCACTATTGCATTCACTATTTTATTTCAATATTATAATTTATTTATAAAGTATTTAATATTATGTTAGGGGTGTCGCAATATACCTGTATTGGCAATGTTTAAACATGAATGGTACACATACGATAATATGACGTATAATAATCCAGTTCCAGAGCCATTATGGAGCATTAAACTTTCACATGTCATTTGTTTGTAACTTGAAAAAATAAAATAAATTTCTACTCGGGAGACTCATAGGAGTTATAAGACAACTGATTTCCAGGAAATTCCTTGTATGGACAAAGACTGTTGCTGCAGCTGAATAAAATGCAGAAAGAAACGTTTTGTACAATGAAACATAATGAAGAATCAGCACACTATTACATGGCTTATTGTGGCATTACAAAATGTCTTATCTGTGTTCTTCAAGCCATCTCAGGTATTTGCATATGTATAATGTTATATTGCAATGCTAACGGGCATAGCTTAATTTCTATATATAGTAGAATACTGGAAAATAAGAATCAGTTCACCGAAGAAAATTATTTCAAACACTTGATCGACACTACAACGCAAGTCTGGAATAAAAAAATATGTTGTTATTATCATACATTGTTTTATTTTGACACTGTGCTAAACTAAAAATGGTTGGCATTTTAGTCTCTTCTGTTTAATGTAACTGTTAATTTTGTATGCAACGGTGTGATTCGTTTGTCAAAGAAAACAAACAAACAAATACATAAATAAAGTAATTTTATTGATTGCATGATTTATTTGTATTTATTTTGTAATTTTTCAAGATTTCTATAATATATCGTTATCGTGAATTTGCGAGACCACAATAATCATGTAGTGACAAATCATGATATTGTGACACCCCTATTACATATACAATATATATTTTATACAATTATATTTGATGATAGCGTTATTATATTTGTTTGCATTCACTATTGATTACTATTTTATTTCATTATTACTATTTACTATTTCGATTCAATATTACTATTTATTTATAAAACATTTAATAGTATTACATTTAAAATAATCAATACTAATTTAAATAATTAATATATCTAATATTAGTGTTATATTGTTTATTTGTATTCACTATTGATGACTATTTTATTTCAGTAATACAATTTTATGAACCATTTAACATTGTTAAATATAAAATAATTCATTTTAAATTAAATTAAAATATTTTAATATTAATGTATTATTTATTTGTTTGCATGCACTACTGGAAGACCCTCGAAAGGCCTCAGGGCAGCATCCTGGCGAGAGACACGTGTCCAGACGCCACCATATGCATCTCACCATGTCCACCACTCAAAAGGGCATATATCCACCTGCTCCACTGCTGTTATGGGTTTACACACACACACACACACACACACACACACACACACACACACACACACACACACACACACACACACACACACACACACACACACACACACACACACACACACACACACACACACACACACACACACACACACACACACACACACACACACACACACAAATGCCCCAGGGATCTGATTACTGCCCTTCTACATCAAAACCCTTCATCAATGTCCAGTCTCTGACCTCCAGGGCGCTCACGCAGCCACCAGCCAACCTTTACTCTTACCAATAGCACACACGCAAACACACCCCACACACACACACACACACACACACGCACACACACACACACACACACACACACACAACACACACACACACACACACACACACACACACACACACACAACACACATCCCGCCTGCAGCAACACTCAGGTCATGGCACCTTTTCTCCAGCTTTTTCCTCATTTTCAAACTTTCCCGACCTGCGTTGACATTTTAAGGTGTCACCACTGGACCGGAATGAGGCTGGTGGGGTGTAGTCTTATTATAGGTCTCCGGTCTTTTCCGGTAAGTGTAATTTGTGATTTCGGTTCAGTTCAAAGAGCTCTCCTTCTCCTTGTCAATCGATGAGGCTCATGTTTTTTTTTTGGGGGGGGGCTAACATTGTTGCTGTGCAGCTACGCTCATTTATTTTTCCTGGCTGTTCCCTGTTGTACTGTATTCTGATTGATATGAACTATAATGTCCCCATCATTACTTCCCCATTTTGCCCTCCCCTACGGGCAATTTATGGAAATAATTTTCAGGTGGGCTGTAATTTTTCTTTCATCTCAATTTGCACCACACACATCCGAAGAGAGCGGGAGCTAGACAGTGTCTTTTTGTGAATCAAAGAGGTGTACGCCATCATGTCAGCTTATATAACGGCCTACAGTTATAGTGAGTAAGAAAAGCTGTTGGTTTTAGTCAGTAGTTATTTAGTCCGATTATTTTAACCAACGTGACTCACAGTTCACTTATTATAGGCGTGATCCCCTCTGAGTATCCCGAGGTTAAGCGTTTCGCTCAAGGGCTCAATGGTGATTGCTCATGGATCTCCGCTTGTGGGGTTTGCTCTTACAAACTTGTATTTATTAGCCAAGATTTTTAACCTCTAGGGCAGCATCATTAATACTGATGGTCGCTGGGAATGTTTTCTCAAGGTCAGCCTTCTTTGCTACTTTTATACAATATGTCCACCTCTGTTTGTTAAATTAGGAGATTCCCCACTGAGTGCACCACCTGCTGCTTATCTGGCACAATGAATAAAGTTATATGTTGTGCCCCATTACATTTTTTTAAAGCAATACAGGCACAAATCCTGTGTTCTTTAGAGAGTAAAACTATTAGACATAAATTATTTAAAATAAGTCACTTATGCTCACCAAGGCTATATTTATTTGAACTAAAACACTGTAAAAAACAGTAATATTCAAGATAACTGGTCTCTGAATGTATATTTTAAATATATTGATGAAAAGATTAATTTTCAGCATCATTACTCCAGTCTTCTGTGTCACATGATCCTTCAGAAATCTTTCTAATATACAAATTTAATGCTCAATATAATTTTTTGAGTATCAATGTTGAAAACACTTGTGATGCTTTATATTTTTGTATAAACTGTGATACATTTATTTTCAGAAACGTTAATGAAAAACTTTAATAGAAAGTTTAAAAGAACAACATGTGTTTGAAACAAAAATCTTTTTTAACATCATAAATGTCTTTACTGTCACATATGGGTCAATTTAATGCATCTTTCCTGAATAACAGCATTCATTTATTTAAAGAGGAAGAAGGGGAAAAAAGTCCCCAGACTTAAACGGCAGTGCATCACATATCGCCACCCTGTTACCAAACAATTTCAGTATGGAACAAAAATATATATACACCATTGTAAGACCATTTCTGCTTCTCTTGTTTTTATACACATATTACAGTATTGCATATGTCTATAGCTCAAAGATTCAACCTTGCTAAGAAATTATATATATATATATATATATATATATATATATATATTATATACCCTCACCGGCCACTTTATTAGGTACACCTGTTCAGTTGCTTGGTAATACAAATTGCTAATCAGCCAATCACATGGCAGCAACTCAATGCATTTAGGCATCTAGATGTGGTGAAGACGACTTGCTGAAGTTCAAACCGAGCATCAGAACGGGGAAGAAAGGGGATTTAAGTGACTTTGAACGTGGAATGGTTGTTGGTGCCAGACGGGCTGGTCTGAGTATTTCAAAAACTGCTGATCTACTGGGATTTTCACACACAACCATCTCTAGGGTTTACAGAGAATGGTCCGAAAAAGAGAAAATATCCAGTGAGCGGCAGTTGTGTGGACGAAAATGCCTTGTTGATGTCAGAGGTCAGAGGAGAATGGGCAGACTGGTTAGAGATGATAGAAAGGCAACAGTAACTCAAATAACCACTCGTTACAACCAAGATATGCAGAATACCATCTCTGAACACACAACACGTCGAACCCTGAAGCAGATGGGCTCCAGCAGCAGAAGACCACACCGGGTGCCGCTCCTGTCAGATAAGAACAGGACACGGAGGATACAATTCACACAGGATCACCAAAATTGGACAATAGAAGATTGGAAAAAACGTTGCCTGGTCTGATGAGTCTCGATTTCTGCTGCGACATTCAGATGGTAGGGTCAGAATTTGGTGTAAAGAACATGAAAGCATGGATCATCCTGCCTTGTCTCAACGGTTCAGCTGGTGGTGGTGGTGTAATGGTGTGGGGGATATTTTCTTGGCACACTTTGGGCTCCTCAGTACCAATTGAGCATCGTTTAAAAACGCCACAGTCTACCTGAGTATTGTTGCTGACCATGTCCATCCCTTTATGACTACAGTGTACCCATCTTCTGATGCTACTTCCAGCAGGATAATGCACCATGTCACAAAGCTCAAATCATCTCAGACTGGTTTCTTGAACATGACAATGAGTTCACTTTACTCAAATGGTTTCAACATTCACCAGATCTCAATCTAATAGAGCACCTTTGGGATGTGGTGGATGTGGTGGAATGTGCAATAGAGCACCTTTGGAGATTGGTGGAACAGATTCTCAATGCAGCCGACAAAATAAAGTGGCCAGTGAGTTTATATATATATATATATATATATGATTATTTTGTGTGGAAATACAATAGCTGTTTTACCCATTTTAGACATTATTTATTATTATTATTATTATCCTTGTTTAAAAATAACGGTTTCACATTCTGTGACATCTTCATAATAAGGTTAAACTTAAACTGACCCTTTGCTGGAAAAGAACCAAGACTTTTTTTTTTTAAGTTTCACGCCCCACTTTGCACCCTTTTCATCTAAAGTTCCAAATGAGGTGTTTGACTGTTTTGTGAGCTGCAAAGAAATTAGATAAAAAACATGATCTCAGAGCCATTTCTTATACTAGAATATGGCTATAAGTATTTAAGAGGAGCTTAAAAGTAGATGAGCAGATTCATCCTCCTCATGACATTCATTAGCAAGTTTATTAGATTACCAAAAGCCATGAGCACTAAATTTTAAGCTCTCTCTATAGTTCAGACTGGGAAAAGTTGGCCTGGGTCACACCGTAAAAAGGGTTCCTCCATATTTATCCATTTAGGAAGTCTTTGAAAGAGTAGAGTCAGGTTTTTAATGAGCCAAGCAGGGCCAGACTTTAATGTTGGAGATGTGATGGGGAATTTTATTTTAATTTTTTTTACTACCTACAGGATTGTAAAAGTTTTAGTCTAAGTGAAGGATAAGTGCAAGCTTTGTCAGCAAATTGGCAAACCAACATGTAAAATCTGTCAAAGTATAATGCTGATCTCTTTATGAATATGCCATGCAAATACTGGTGTGTGCTGTTGGCAATGAAGGAGTTAATCAGTTTGTAATTGGCCTGGACACACCCAGTCTCATGCACTAATGACCCTGCTTTTGTAATTAGTGCTACCAATTACTGGCAGCTGCATCAGTATGTAAACGAGGCTTTTAAAACGCCGTTTGGGAAGTAGAGAATGGAACACAAAGGCTGGTGCATAGATTGAGTTGCTGGCATGTGATCGGTGCATGCACTTTATTCTTATTAAAGCAATAGTTCACCCAAAAATGAAAAGTTTATGGAAATGTACTTACCATCAGGCCAGCCAAGATGTAGATGAATTTGTTTATTCATGGGAATAGATTTGGAAAATTTAGCATTCCATCACTTGCTCACAAGTGGATATTCTGCAGTGAATGGGTGCCGTCAGAATGAGACTCCAAACAGCTGATAAAAAAATATCATAATAATCCACTAGTAATCCAGACAGTCCATCAATTAACATCATGTGAAGCAAAAAGCTGCGTGTTTGTAAGAAACTAATCGATTATTAAGTCATTTTAACTTTAAAATTTAATTTCTGGCCAAAATACAAGTCCATCATCACTCGTCACCTCACATCAAAATCCATCAACATTGCTGAGGAAGTGATGTAATGCAAGATTTATCCAAATCTGATTACATGAAGAAATAAACTCATCTACATCTCGGATGAACTGAGGGTGAGGACATTTTCACCTTTTGTATTTCTTATTTTTGGACGAACTTATAATTCAAAGGCATCTGCTCAACCCATTATGTCTTTTGAGGAAAACAAAAGATGTTTCGAAGAATGTTGGGGTGGCGAACAAAATTGGACCCCATTGACTTTTATTGTATGGGTGAAAACAAACACTGAAGTATTTTTAAAATACCTTCTTAAAATAAGTTTTGAGGGCGAGTGAATGACAGTGTGACTAGGGTCACAGCGCCCTAGATTTTATCCTTCTGTATGACTAATCCAAACCAAGAGTACCAACATAAGTGTTTTTCCTCCTCATTTTGTAACTTCACTATGTGTTCTTGGCATATACGTAACTTCAAAACAGAACACTTCGTCTTCCAATACTTGATTTTAAGCAACACATGTCAAACATCTCCCCAGGTGACAGCAGTTTGTACTTCATCGCGGAATCTCTTCAATGAAAAGCTCTTCTATTGTGCGAGTGGAGCAGAAATCAAACAGAAGGCATTGTTTGCCATGGCTCTTTAATCTGCTAATTAACATTGTTTGGTTGATTTCTGGGAGGGTTTGATGTGGTGCTGCCAAGGAGAAAAAACAATGCCAACATTATAAATCATAATTGTCACAATGCCCTCTCTGTTGCTATGCAACATGTGAATTCACTCCATCCCACCCCCAGCCTCCGTACATACATAACCATTCCCTCTCGAATCAACGGGGTATAAAAATACCTCCGCATCTGGCTCCTGGGTGGGAGGTTGTCTTTCTGACACACTAATAGCTGTAATATGAAATGTCAAAAGTTTGTTTAAATGTTAGGTATCATGTGGATTGTTGTGTGTGCGCGTGCGTGCGTGTGTGTGTGTTTAAATATTCGAGCACATCACTTTATGAAGAAAAAGCCTATAAGGAATGTGGAATTGTAGTTTGCTACATTTTGTCATCCCCTAAAACAATCAAATTTTTTAGTAGCCTATATTATTTAATCCAATTATATTATATTATAAAACCTTTATTTTCTGCCTGATTTCATTAGATTTGCATGTTAAGTTTTCATATATTTTTAGTGTGTTTTAAAATATACTGAACTATGTAATATGGATGTACAGCAACAAAAAAACTAAGTGTTTACTTTAGTTAACTAAAACCAAAACAATGTTTTTATTTGATGTACTGAAATAATAAACTAAATACTAATACTACTACAAATAACAACTAAAAATGCCAGAAACCGAAAAACATTTTTTAATTACTAAAATTAATTAAAATTTATATGAAAACAGAAAATATAAAAATACCAACTGATTCAAACTATTGTAGTTGTGATAATATTATCTCGACGATTCTGAAATTACACTGATATGAACATATGCACAATTATTTTACAAACAAAAATGTACTTAAACAGATTTGTTTATGAATATATTTTGTTTAAATAATAAAAACTGTGGTAAACATGATTACATTGAACATTTAATTAATCCCATTTATCAAATGCAATAAAAAACATTAGTTCAATATTATGTGAACCTAAGTATTTTTGTTCATGTGCTAATAGGTATAGAAACTACTTTCACTCAGAAATTGCTAATTTATTACAAAGTTTTACATTAAATGTGGAATTCTGAATAAAAAAAACATAAAATTATATTTTTTTACAGTGATTTAGATGTTGTCAATTCATGAATGTAGGTTGCAGTGTCTGTGTAAATGCTAACATTTCTGTCAAATCCAATGCTCTCTAGGCTAAGATAGCCCCCCCCCCTCATAACACCCACCTCTGACTATCATAAGCAGTATAGCATGGTTCACTACAGTGATGTAAACTAAAAGCTTCCTGTTTCAATAAGAAATATGTCAACACAGCCATTGAATTGGTCTTTCAGCATATTTTACTGTCTAAATCACTATGAAGCCTTACAAGGTGCAAGCCCTGCTCTTCCACATCTTCACATTAGCTCAACACATAAAAAAAACAAGGGTACACTGGGTCACCTGTTAATTTTTATTCCCCCAAAGCTCTTTTCATCTACATCATCCTATCTGTCTCTTTTGCAACCTTTCTGTCATCTTGAGGCATCTGCTCTTTCCTCTTGCCCACTCAGGTGGAAAAGCATTTCATTTATTAAACAAAGAGGAGGGCCACCACAACATCCTGGCTATAATGGAGACCGATGACAGCAACAATCTTGGACCATGGAAGACAAAGGTAATTACCCAGCCTGCCAGGGCACTAGCATAGATCACAGCTCTGAGAAAAAAAAATAAAAATAAAACATAGCCTCCACTTCCTTCCCTGTAGGAGGATCCGCTGCCGTCCAGAATGATTCATAAAAGACGGATCAGCAGGTCCTTGAAGTTATTAGAGAGATGCTGAAATTGGATACATCAAAAGGGACTAACTGATTAATTTAGTGGCGTGGTTTTTGTGGATTGTTAGAAGCTTGGAATAATTTTATTTTGACTTTGACGAGTTTAATACGCACAAATAAAGATAAAAAAAGCCTAACATCAATGCTTCAGATCGCCATTTGTTTCCTTAATTAGAAATGGCGTCATTCATCTCCCTCCCAAAGTGTCTTCCTGGACATCAATGCTTATGCATAATTTCTATAAGATTTATTTTTAGCCAGTATGCCTGCTGTAGAAGATTTGTCTAAATGTATACAGTGGCATTTTGAACGTTGGCACTGGCAGGCCGGTTTTAAGTTAACAGGCAGACACCAAGAGCCCCCTGGAATACATTTCAGGTTCTGACTATACATAAATACAAAGAGCATGAAGTTTTGATTAGAAGGTTGAGTGTTTTCTGAGCGTATGAGAAGCACATCGCTGTCAGGTAAAACAGAGCTCTGCTACGCTCTCAGATTCTCTTCATATTAGGACTGGATACGTAAACATTTCACTTTAACACTTCTTCAGTAGGAATTATTTTATCTTGTGGGTTTTGATGGAACAAATGGCATCGTTTCCACAAAGATTATTATTAAATTACTAAAATTGCTCAATGAATGTAGCGTTTTCGAGTTGATGCATTTGCAGGAAAAAAAATAGTAATACAAATAAATTTTCTAGTGCCATTCCAATCATTATTTTCAAGAAGGTTGTAGGAAAATTCCAAGTTAAAAACACAGCATTAATTTGAAATGAATGACCTGGGGTATATTATCCTGATTGTTCAGTCACCATGGTAATTTCATGTAGAAAATAAACCTTTTTTTAATCTTAAAGGAATAATTAACTCAGAAATGTAAAATTTTCCAGAGATGTGCTCACTCTCAGGCCATCTAAGATGTATACCAGTTTGTTTCTTCATGGAAACCGATTTGGGAAAATGTAGCGTTATAACACTTGTTCACTAATGGATACTCTATAGTGAATGGGTGCCATCAGAATGAGAGTGCAAACAGTTGATAAAAAACATCACAATAATCCGCAAGCACCCCACAACACTCGAGTCCACAAATTAACATATTCTGAAGCCAAAATCTGCATATTTGTAAGAAACCAACCCATCATTAAGGTGTTTTAAATTCAAACTATTGATTCAGTTTAAAATATGAATCTTCTATCCATAACATTGCTTTCTCCAGTAAAAAGAGGGGTGGGGGTGAACTATGTACTTATATTGTTATGTTATTATTATTTTTTGATACAAGTTAACAAAACAATGATGAACAATTTTTGTATTTATTGTTTGTGAATGATGCTAATCTGTGCAAAACATTCCACCCTGATGTTGAAGAGCCTCTATGCACTTCAGCGAGTCACGAGGCCACCCACATGTCTGTATGATCCTCCAGGGCTGAGATCCAGCCACATCCCAAGAGCTCCAGAGTCCAAGCACTCCATCAATGCAAGGCTTTTTTTGTTTGCCCACCACAAAAATTCTGAGTCTGATCCCTTAGAAAAGTAATAGCCCCACTAAAGAAGCGCTGATTAAAACAAAGTAAACTTAAAATTGTGTATCCGACTAAACCGTATAAGAACATTTAAGTAAGTCGGTATCCCATCAATGGCTGATTCATTCTGCTGCTGACACACGATACACACACACACACACACGTGACCCCCGGCATTTGTGGCTCTTGAAACAGATCCAGGAAGTTGCTAAGCAACCAGCAGAGAAAAAAGGAGAAAAGTCAGTGACCACTGGTGAATTGTTCTCACTGTAATAAAGCACAAGAAGCCTGTAATATGTAAAATGTAGTTTAATGCTCATTTGAATGAAAAGATTGTGACATATTGTAATTGCATATTTAGTGCATTTAAGCTGGTAATCAGAATTGTTTCAGCTAAATTGTGTTAACTGACATAAAGCATTATATTATGAAAATTACTATACATTAAATAAGAAAGACATATGTTAATAAAATTGACAAAAGCATGTAACAAAATTACTAAGAAATAACCTAAAAGTAAATACAAAAATTAAAGCTGATTCAAAATGTTAATTAAAAAACTAGTATAAAAATTACGCCAGAATAACAGCAGCAATCGCACAGAAAGTCTGTAGCATGTAAACTGTTGTTTAAAGGTGCACTAAGACATTTTTGAGAAATGCTTTTGACCTCAGTGTTGGACCGACTCCCAAAACACACTTGAAGCCATTCAGTAGTACGGGGCATGCCTTTTAATGACAGAGAAAGAGAGCGCTTAATTTGAGTGCACAGACGGATATTAGCAGATCGACTAGAGAGAAATTGAAGATAAAAAATAGGAACATATCGGAGGAACAAAACATTAAAGGATTGCAGAGGATGCTAAATTCACTTTGCAAGTTGTTTGAACATAACTGTGTGTTGGAAGTGTGTGTACACGTCCTTCCTATAATGATAACAATCCACCCAGTGTTTTTTTTTTTATCCCTATTTTAAAATCCCCTTCCTCAAATCAGGCTGTTCTGAGATTCCTGTCAGAACGATGTAGTTCTGCACAGACCGCTCCCAGGAGAGTTGATTGACAAGCCGTCTTACCTTTGACCCGGCCTGAGTGAGCTGAGTGAACTGTAAAAAGTCCGAGCGCCATTGTGTCGACTCCGGTGCAGGGGAAAACAAGAATGTCTCCGATTAAGCGATTGAGGTGTTCTGTTGTTGGATGTAATAATGAATATAGCAGTCGTCATTTACTCCCGTCATCTGAGCCGCTGAAAACACAGAGGATTAACATTACTTTAGTTTTGAAGGGAATGCACCGATCCCAGATCTGCCTAAATGTGTCTATGTTCACGCGAATCATTCATGATCCAGCTTCTTCTACAGAAGAAGTGAGTATAAGGGTTTTTATGAATCTTTGCAAATCGCCTTTCCTAATAATGTGCTAGTTAGCCAGTTTCGCGGCTGAAGTTTACAGTCTGCTCCTCACCACACAGAAGAGAGGGGCGGGGTCAGCAGAGCTAATTAGCATTTAAAGCAACATGAACTAAGAAACAGCTTGCTGAAGAAAGAGATGTTTTTGACAAGGTAAAAAGGGTGTTTTTTTAAACTACCATTGATACATTTTAACCAAAGTATATTACAGACTTTTCATTAAGACCCTAAAGAATCATACACACTTGGGGAAAATGGGCATTCAATGACCCTTTAAAAAGAAGGGTTACGTTCAGGCAAGAGGTAAGATCCGCGTAAATATCAGAGCAGCTTTCCAGCAGTGGAGAGAACTCGAGGAGCGGGAAGAGCTCGAATTGGATGCCGACTTTGCATTGTTTCTTCTTGATAAGTGAGTAACATTGATTTTTCATTGTTTCACACAGCTTATCTGTGTTGGCTTTCATCTGAATATTCTTGTGTGTCATCTTCACTTGTTTCCGTGATCAACGTTATGTGATGGTTGTGTATGTATCGGTGGGGTGGATATATAAAAATAGGGGCGAGGTCCTGTAGGATTATGGGCATGTTTGTTTTGGTGCTTTCAAATATCAATATTGTTTGGCAAAAATCGCTTAGTGCACCTTTAATGGCCACTTGAATAAAAATAATGTGAATTATTAAAATCGCAAGTTGATATTCAGATTGTTTAGTAACTTAGCTTTGAAGTTGTGAGGAACTAAAATAATAAATAATATCAACTATTGAAATAAGTTCAAGCTTTAAAATGACTTGAAACAAAAAAAAAACTAAAAAACTTGGAAATAAGTCAAAACTGAAAATAGAAGCAAAATTAAAACAACAAAAAAAATGAAATAGTAGTATTAAAAATAAATAAATACAAATGTTAATGTAGTGACAAAAGCACATTACAAAATTATTAAAACCTAAACTTAAATAAATATATAAAAACAAAAGCTGCTTCAAAAAACTGTAATACTATAAAATAATGCAAAAATAAGTTTGTAGTACAAACAAAATAATGCTCATTTGAATAAAAGAATGTGAAATAAATGTATCAAATTATCTTGTACTCTTATTTAATGCACACTAGAACGTTTAATTGTCAATAATTCTAAAAATCTAAAATAGTAAAAAAATAAATATAAAATTTACAAAAATAAAAATACAAATTGTAAAAAAAAAAAAAAATCCCCTTTTTTCAGAATGAGAAAAAGTAAGTATTTGAAACAGAACTCACCCACATCATTTTTTTAAGGTTACACATCAATATCAATAGCAATGTGCAGAGAGCAAAACAAATGTGTGATATATGTTACATTTCAGTTGCATCATATTCTTTTCATGCAAGTGTCCAGGTGGGGGTTTTAGGCACTGAGTAATCTTGAGACTCTGGTGCTAGACACAACACACTGATGTAATTCAACTGGGTATTTTGTTTATTTCATATTACAAGTGTATTGAATTTATAAGCCTTTGCATCTTTAACAGCGTCTCTTTTTGATAGAGACGTGTGGTATATTATAAATATAACTTCAAAACTTATTTTATTGAGATTTCTATTACAATAGACGGTGTTGCCTCAGTGATGAAGAACAGTTTTTTTTTGTAAACATTTAATGGAAAATTTAGTCCTAAGATATAATAATTCAGAACATTATAGCTTTGTTCCAACCCCTTGTGAGTCCCCTTGCTCTCTACACTGGTAGTGGCCTTCTAATGCACAAGTGCACTTGATACTTGACTGACACTCAGTGTTGATTCAGTAGTGCAGGGCTATTGAGCTGCGGCCATCGAGGGCTCATTCTCCAGCACAGTTTAGCTCCAACTCTAATCAAACACCTGCCTGTAATTTTCCAGCAATCCTGAATGAGGAGGTCTTTATAACACCTGGAGAAAGCCAAATATTAGCATTTCCTTTCAACTCAATGGTGTGAGACCTCGCAGAACAGAACTCTGCAAACTTTGATCATGGTGAGTTATTACACCTCCACGCTTTATTGAGCCATGAGCCATGTCATGTGACTTTTATACACTGTGCAACGTTATTTTTAAGTTAAAGATTATTGTCGTATGTTTACAATAAATTACTATTTCAGTTTTTTGTAAACAAAAATGTCATGTTTAATTCAATATTACTTGCCATTTCTTTATAATTGTGCAATTTACTAGCATTTTTTTCTTCTCTTGAATCAAAGGAACATTTCTTCATGACACCAAAATGTGTCATATTAGCATTAACTGAAATGTAACTAAATTTAACATTAACAATTTTTAATAGATAAAATACGAATCTATTATTAAAAATAATAGATACTAAACTAAATAAAAATGCCAATTTAAATAAGTTGAACTGCAATAAAAAAAATATATATTAACAGACAAACAAACAAAGAAATAAATACATAAAGGTAAAATAAACTGAACATATAAAAATGAAAGCTAATTAAAAATACTACAAAAACTATAATAGTATAAAATAACACTGTTGTAAAGACAATGAGTCAAAAAGACAGTAATATATTTTACCAATTAAGAGCCAGACACCGGAATTAATATTTACAATATAAAACAAAACCAAACCACTCAATGACCATCAAAGGAAAAATAAGCTGTCTGCAGTTAGTTGGTGTAGTTATAACATCTCTGTCATACTAACCAGCAAAACCTTGACCTCTTGATCCTGAAGACCTTGTGTTTGATCCAAACTCTGAATAGTTGAATAGCTATGTATTTCTGTTTTTTTTAAATGGATTGGGTAAGCTTCTATAGAGGTAAACACAAACTAAATATAGTTTTTGCATACCCATTTGCATTAACAAAATTCACAATACCGATGACTTTCCAAGGGAGGGAAAAAACAAGGGCAAGAAATAAAGAGGTAACTCGTCATCACAATGTTAAAGGGTCCCTACACACACATCCACAATATACACTATACACACATTTTTATTTTGCTTTTTTCTTTTAAATTCATTGTTGCATGCCTGTATTTATGTAGCACCGTGGTGGTCCTGTGAGGCACAATGTTTTGTGTATGTACCCACATTTAGCGGAATGACAATAAAGCTCAACTTGAACTTGAAAAGAGATAAAACCGGAATGAGCAGGAAAAACTGAATCAGGAAGTGATGCAAGTCAAATTCACATCGCCCACAAAGGCATGTGTGTTTACGGGCCACAACTTTGAGTACTTCCTTAAAATTCGACCACAATGAGGTATCTTAAAGCCAGCATCGTTTTTCTGCTTTCTGTTTGGAGCACCACCATTTTACCTAGGCATAAACCCAACAAGACACTTTTACAGCACCCAGCTTCCTATTTACTTCCTAGTCTCTCCTCCCCAGCCCAATTCAGCTTTGACAACAATACAGTAGCAGTGAGCTCTCTTCCTCTGAAGAAATGACTCACTCTCATGTGTCCCCAGGGGCCGATGGAAGCAGCAGTCATACAGCCACCCTCACACTGCAGCTCCGCTCTTCTCTGGGAGCCAGACATGTTTCTCCCCAGCCATAGTCCTTCATATCAGTCCGTCAAATCACCGCTCACTGCCAGCTCCTCTGGTAAAGCGCTCACAATAGCTTTAGATTGTGTTATTTTCACCTTACGATATCTGGTCAGGGGTTCTTCCTATGACTGCTGTGTCAGGTAACCTGGGAAAAATATATGCTTAGATTCAGAAGGTTTTTAGAATGTGAACTAATTTATTTTACATTTTTTATTGCTTGTATTTAAGCACACAAATATATATTAATAATAATTACAACAAAACAATAATAAATACTAAAAATAAAGGATATTGTAGGAATAATTAAAATATTATACATATTTATCTGCTGGGATAAAAACATAGCTGTGCTTTCAATGCTCAAAACTGTCAATCAAAAACAGACGTGTGCAGTGCATGGACTGAAGCAAGAACATCAAGAAACTGTACGTACGATTGAGCAAAATCATCCAACTAAGTGACGTGACATACAGCCAAGTATGGTGACCCATACTCTGAATTTATTCTCTGCATTTACCCATCCAAGTGCACACACACAGCAGTGAACGCACACACCGTGGACACACACCCAGAGCAGTGGGCAGCCATTTATGCTGCGGCGCCCGGGGGCAGTTGGGAGTTCGGTGCCTTGCTCAAGTGCACTTCGTCGTGGTATTGAAGGTGGAGAGAGCACTGTACATTTACTCCCCCCACGACAATCTCTGACGGACCAAGGCTCAACCTCACAACCTTTCGATTATGAGTCAGACTCTCTACCATTAGTCCACGACTTAACTAATGGCCCTACATATCAGACATTACGGTGGCCATCAACAGAAGACAGATCAATGCATCCACAAAAGACACGGAACACACAGAAAAGCTAAAGAGCCACCAGCATTCAGCATTGGCACAGCACTGTCTGCAATCTTTAAGAAATTAAATAAGTATGCAAATCACACATGCACACATGAAAGCCCACATTTTTTTTTTATTGTTGGCACTGACATAATAGGCTTTAGCCATGTGTAAAATCCAGGCTTCTTGTTTTCGACAGCATTGATTGATTTTTCTTTTTTCTTCCAGAATGGCTTCTCACCAAGGGACCTGTGGAATGGATGGCAATAAAAGTTAATGAGAGACCAAAGGAGGCCAGAAACAGAGCAGGACTGAAAAACAGATGCATTTCTCCACCATTACTGGATGGGAAGGCCGTTTCTACAGCACAGATGTTCATTAAGGAAAGTATAGAGATTGAGTGCAGGGTAATCGTGTCTTCGTTTAGTAGTGACAGGCTTATGGTGAACATTTCTGAATTCTTATAGATATGGACCAGAATCATTCTTGTATTATATAAAAACGATAGTCTGAACATTGAAATAGGTCAAAGACATGCAAACTGCTTACAAAATAAATTATTTGTTTATTAAATATAAAAATACAACACACACACATGCACGTGTGTGTTGTTTGAAATATCTTATTAAAGTCAAGAGTTAACGGAATTACCATGAGTTTATGTGTTAATCTAGTTCAAATGTGCTAGATTATCTGTTGGTTTTTGTTAGCTAAAAATCCTAGTTAAAATCGACATGAAGTCAAAATTAATCCTATTTACTTTCTTAATACATGAACTCATTAAGTGAAATGGGTTGTGATTAATTTCTGTTCTGATATCATCTTAGCAGCAATATGATGAAAGGAAGAATTGTGAAATATTAAATGGGTCAAAAAAGATAGAAGGCATGCAATACACTAAATAAGCACATGGAAAAAATCATGAAAAGTATATGACTCACTCAAAGGGAACATTCAATTAGGTCTCATATTGATTGCTGGCATGAAGAATTTTTTTATTTTCTTTTTTTTTTGACCACACTGGGTTTAAAAAGAACATGGCCCTATGTAGATCCTATATGCTCAAATTTATTTTAACAAAGTTACCAGTGCACACAGCAATTATAGATACAAAGTAATTAATATCATGTGGGATTCAGTCTAAAATGTGTTTAACAGTGATACAAAACTGCCCAAAATCCTGTCAATTCTAAAATGTTCTATCAAACAGTGGCTAATTAACTGTGTCTTACCAACTACTGCTCACAGGAGAGAGTCCAAGATTAGGGAAATTATTGATTCCATTGCATAAGATTGTTATTCCTAAAAGCAAGGAAGCAGAAAATGGCAAGATACGGACAGTTAAGTACAGAAAATTACAGCCTGTAGAAAAACTGACATTCAAGCCGATCAATTCTGACCTTAAAATTAACACCGTGAAAAGAAGTGACATTTTTCTTTAAAAACAAGTTCAGATAATGAACCTATGAGCAATTTTAAATTCCATCAATTCTAAATCCAGCTCTATAAAAAAGTACAATGTTATAAAGTGTTCTGGATGGTTGATATGTGGTTGCTAAGATTCTTCCCACTAATTAACACCCATGAAACATATCTATTCCACAATAGGTTCTTTATAGTGGAAAAATGTTCTTTAGATTAGTAAAAATTAAATTAGTTATTTTAAAAGAATAGTTCACCCAAAAATGTACATTTGCTGAAAATGTACTGATGTTTTTATCAGCTGTTTGGGCGCTCATTCTGACGGCACCCATTCACTGCAGAGGATCCATTGGTGATGTATGTGAGCAAGTGATGTGATGCTACATTACAAAAAATAACAACAAAAAACAGTTCAGATGAAGAAACTTATCTACATCTTAGATGGATTTATGGTGAGTGCGTTTTCAGCAAATTTTCAATTTGGGGTGAACTATTTATTTAAGATTTTTGGTGAAAAACACCTTTATTTTAAGCTTATTTTTAAGAGTGCACTTCAATATCTTAAAGAGTATTTCTTTGCCACCATCGTATTTGGCTTGGTTATAGCAGGGTTTGTACAGCGCTACTCTTTTTAAGCTATACACTGTGAAAAACACTTTATAAATAAAATTAAGTCAAATTTAATTGAGTGTTCTTAGAGGTTTGTGTCATGCCTCTATGCAAATGCTAGGTGGTTGCCAAAGTAAAAAAGAAATCCCACCTACAGGCTGCCGTGGTATTCTGGTCTCTATTAATGTAAATCTCTTGGATTTCTTTACTCCACAAGCTTATAATAAATCATGAAAATATGGTTATGAAAAATGAACACATGGGTTTTTACAACAAATCCGTTGTATAAAAGTAGTAATTCTTGCCTTAGCAAGCACCACTCCATATATTTCTCTAATGACCTGACCGGCCCAGTCTCCAGACCTCAATCTCACACAGCTTGTTTAGGTCAAACTGAACAAAAGTCAAAGCAAAGCAAAGCTGTCCATAAATCTCCTCCTGCAAGAATTACTTCCAAAAAAAATAATACAAAAAAATACATTTGCACTTGTACTCTCAACATTTTTATGTTCAGTTGCATAAAGAAAATCACATCCCATTGTGTGTTTGGAATAACTTTGAGTTTATAGGTAAATGCCAGCATATTGAGAAATCAAATTTGCATTGCATTCCACCTGCTTCATATCTGCATGTTTCTACCTATGGATCTGCTAGTATACATGATCTTATCATTTTAATGTTTGCAGCGTTGTGGTTTTATTTATTTATCTACACTCCTTTTGGAACTATAAATAATTTTTCATCTCCGTCCACTGCAAAGTCATAATCCGATCATTTTCTGTGAATGTTAATCAGCATTGTTGCCAGATGTTGGAAATACTGTTGAATAATCTAAAAGCATTCTGAAACCAAGAAATGACATGGAAAACATTAAATGCATTTTATTCCAGCTTTGTTTCTTTGCTGCTGTTAAATGATAATAAAGAAATGACAGCCTGAAATGCAGGTATTTTTAAATCAGTGATATGTTGACTAATTAACAAAGACATGTTATACCTTTCTATTGAACAAAAGTCGCCAAAGACACACTTTAATTATAGAAAATGAGAGTCATTTCTTTGCAGGAGCAAAATCGAAGGAAGAGATCACTGAAAAATAATTATATATATATATATATATGTGTGTGTGTATATGTGTGTGTGTATATGTGTATATGTATGTTCATTTTTAATGTGTTTTTTTTTAATCCAAAATTAATTATCAGAATAAAGACTTAAAATTAAGCCTATTTATCACATACTACTTTTAAGGCACATATGCTGCTTGAACATTTTTCAAAAGTTCTCCTTTTGTATAAAAAAAAAAAAAAAACAGACTCTAGGTTTAGACTTACAGGAGGCCGGGTAAATTGTGACAAAAGTTTAATTCTTACATGAAGTATTCTTTTATTTTGAGCCAACTTACTTTTCTTAACTCCCTGAAGGGCTGTTGCACTGTCACATCTTAATAAGCTGGCATCATTTCAGACGCGATGAGTAAAACGTTGTGGCCACATCACGCTGTACTTTCTCTCGGATGGGAAGAGAGGAGACATGCCAAAGCGAACCTCGCAAATGGAGCAGATGCGCGCCACACCAGGACTACTCGCATTTCAATTAGCTTGCACAATCGATGCAATCTGTGTGGTGTAATCGGCCACATTGTCGTGACTGGCAGGGGATGCCACCAAAAGGTGATGTGGGTGATGAGTGAAAATGAGAGATGGGAAGAGAGAACATGTAGATGACGAGGAGGGAAATAATGTATCATGAATGCATGCATGTCAAGCTAAAATCTCATGCTTTAGAGCTTATACAAAGACAATGTGGTGACCATGAATCTATACACTTATGATTTTACACTAATCAATTAGTGTTAGTGACCTGTGGCTAATATGTATAATTACTAACTTTACACCTTTTACTTTAAACATAAATACACATTTTTTTGTACAGAAAGGCACTTTTTATATACTGGTTCATTTGACAATGGGGATTTTTTTTTTCTTATTTCTTTCTTTTTAATTTTTTTATAATTTTGAACAACATGAACACATTTTTACTCCTGTATTTTAGTGGTTTAGTTTTCAAGAACTTGCATTTTGAAACCCATTCCCAAACCCAGGCTCTCAAAACGCTGTTGTTGTGTAAATGAACAGTGAACTACATAAAACAATGTTTTCCAATTTTAGCTGTAAATTACTTTACTAAAACTGGATTAGGAACTAAAACTGGTTCTTCTATGGCATCGCTGTGAGAACCCCCTTTTGGAACCGTTATTTTTAAGAGTGTGAGGGTGAGTAAATCATGAGGACATTTTTATTCTGAAAGTGAACTAATCTTTTAAACAGACATCTTTGAATATTGCGCATGATAGAGGACAGTGTTTTGGAACGCTGTGTTTTTTAGAACGCCATGTCAAGACAAAATAAGTTAAGCTTTAAATCTTGTAGCTTTTTCCATGTCATTTTTTTTTCATTGCCCGTAGGGGAGGTCTGGTACCTATACTTTTTTTTTCTTTCAAGCCGTCGTTGCTAGTTCTCTTGCTGCTTTTCAAACAGGCAGTGAAGATTCACCTTTGACCATTGTGCTATAATCTTGTGCATGAGCGCTTCGTTTTTAGAATGTTGTGTTTAAATGCACTTTAAAAAACACGCCTCGAGACATTTCGTTTTTTTTCTGTGCCTTTTTTTGTATCCCACTGCCCTGTATCTAACATTTTTAAATGCAAAAACGCATTCTTTGTGATTTTTTTCCTAAGGGAAGGCTGGTGCTTACAGTGACACAAGTCCTTTAAACAGTTTAAACATTTATTTCCTGTCATGTACACACTGCCAGCAGTCGCTTCCTCAGAACAGATTCAGCATGGGACGTCATGCTGAGATGCTCTTCTGTAGGCCTTTGAACACACCTTTGCACTTGTTAGCATATTTTTGTTGTTTGAATAATCTATAGCATATCACATTACAGTGTTTTCGTCTCAGTTGGAAGTTTGATTATGACACAATTCGCCGTGCAATCGATACACCCCCTGCGGGTAAAGACTGTTCACCTCTCGAGTGCTAGGCTGGTGAGCATTTGTTGCACATCTCATTTCTGTCTTAATAACATTATCACCAAAGACCTAATGACAACATTAGCTGCGCTCTCCAAAGTTAACAGCCGCCAGCAACATAAGTTAATTGCTTGTTTGTCTTTTACTCGAGTTCTCTCGCATATCTGCACTTGTATTCGTTCTGAAACACAAGTCTGTCTTATTTTGCCCAAAAGTGATTATTTTGTATTTGTATAATTTTGTTTTCTCCCCCCTCCTCAGTCACACAAAAAGCCTAATTATAAGTCATACTGCACTCATTCCAGTTCCCCGTTATCTAACTTCATTTCACGGTGCCTATCTAACTTCCATCATATACCGAAGCAACTGAAGCAAACATACTTCATGTTAGAAAGTGTGTTATTCAATTTCATGGTCAGATTGATCTCCACTGTTTCTAGCATGTCAAGTCTAACAGGTTGAAATTAAGATGCAAAACGGAGTCAAACCAGCAATGCGTTGAATCAAGGTCTTTAAAGAACAGACTGCCTGCCTGCTGTGAATGACAATGGACATGAAACATAACATTAGCTTGTACTGTTTTGATGTGATTAGGATTCTTTGCAAATTCTTATATCATTATGCTAGAACTCGGCGTTTCGTTTAAGTGGATAGAAGAAGACGGACAAAGCCCGCTGCATGCCATTTGGTATGCCATGTAACAGATTTTGACGTAGTGTAGAGGGCAGCATGTATTCAATGCCACTGGCGATGCGTTGTGATCCTTCATGTTTACGGCAGCATATTTTGATGGGGAATAAAATGTGGTTGGGAAGACCTTGACCTCTCTGCTTGTCCTCCAAGAGGTCTTCTTCACTGAAACCTCAACAACACCATCTGCATCATCACACCTCTTGGCAAACCTGATAACAGAGCCCTTCATGGGAAATTCACTTCAGTCACGAAGCACTTTAAACCCACGTTCACTTGTATTGTTATTGTACAGTAAACAGTTATTCAGGGCTGTTTCATTGCATGCTTTTGTTCTTATTGAATGGTCCAATAAAGGCCTGCAGGTACATACAGGTGCATCACAAAAAAATGTGAATATCCTGAAAAAGTTATTTATTATTTAGTAATTATTATTCATTGTAACTTATTTCAAAAAGTGGAACTTTCATATATTCTAAATTAATTTCATGTAAAGTAAAACATTTCAAAAGTTTTTTGGGTTTTAATTTTGATGATTAGAGCTGCAGCTCATGAAAGTCAAAAATCCAATATCTCAAAATATTATAATATTTATATTTGAGCTTCATTAAATGGCCACAGCGAATTTGAGATTGCTATATCATCTGCAAGCTTTCTATTGATGTATAGCTTGTTAGGATCGGACAATATCTTGGCCGAGATACAACTATTTGAAAATCTGGAATATGAGGGAGCAAAAAAAAAAAAACAACTGAGACAATCGCCTTTAAGTTGTCCAAATGAAGTTCTTAGCAACGCATATTACTGTTCAAAAAGTAAGTTTTTATATTTTTACGGTAGGAAATTCAGTAAATATTTTATGCAACATGGTCTTTACTTTATCCTAATGATTTTTGGCATAAAAGAAAAAATTTATAATTTTGACCCATACAATGTATTTTTGGCTGTTGCTACAAATAGACCCTAGCGACTTAAGACTGGTTTTGGGGTCCAGGGTCACATATATTTTTGGCACAATGTTTTCAAATCAAATCAAATCAAATCAAATCACTTTTATTGTCACATAAACCAGTGCCTTGGTGAGTGAAATTCTTTGGCGTGCTCCAGACAGTGCAGAAAAACAACAGACAATTTACCTATGCAGACTGCAAAAAACAACAGACAATTACATATGGACAGACAGTGCAAAAACTCTGGAGCATTTACAGTGTAAAGTGAAAAAAACAACAACATCTAGGACAGACAGTGCAAAAAAAACAACAGCAATTTACTATGGAAGTACATATTTGAACTGTACGGACAATGTGCAAAATACCATACAATTCAGTACACATAGTGTTACATGAATCGACTCTACGAGTAGTTCTGGAGATGCTGTTCATGTATTTATGTCCTCATTTAGTGAGTGACGAAAGTGCAGTGCGCTTAAAACACCATGAGTGCAGTAAACGAAACGTCGCCTGAGGGCGCAGAGAGAGCAGTCTGTGGGACGGGTGGCTGGATTTTGATAATCCTCCGGCTTTCCTTGTACACCGCCTTGTAGATATCCTGGAGGGAGGGAAGCACCTCCAACAATGTGGCGGGCAGTTCGCACACCCTTTGCAGCCCTGCGGTTGCCAGCGGTGCTGTTTCCAACAGGCGGTATAGGGTCATTTACAGTCATAGAAGGACCTGAGGATTCTGGGGCTCGTTCCAAATTCCTCAGGTCTCAGGAAGAAGAGACGCTTTGCCTTTTCAGCACTGCATCTGTGTGAGCAGACATTAATCCTCATTTGAACGCCGAGGAACTTAAAGCTGCTCAGATATGGGTGTGTGTTCTCTGCTCTGTCTCCTGTAATCCACCACCAGTCCATGTTGATGAGAGGTGGTTCTCCTGACACCATTTAGAGGGTTTCCTCTCTGAGGCCGTTTCGTTGTTGGTGAAGGCCTATCACCGTTGTGTCAAATTACGATGACTTGGACTTTTCTGTACAGTTGTGTGTAAGGGATACAGGAGTGGGCAGGACGCAACCCTGCGGTAAGTGTTGAAAGGGGGGAGTTGTTGTTGCCCACAACCTGATTCTGTGAGGAAGTCAGGATCCAACTCCAGAGATCTTTATCCTAGAGTCTGGAGTTCGCAAATTCAGGCACTATAGTTTAAATTGAATATAATCCACGACAGCATTCACACAGGTGTTTTTATTCCGCAATTCCGTCTGCGTTTTCCACATCACGGAAATCATATGGCCATATATAAAATCTAATATAAGTGACAGAAGTACATTAGCCTACATAGGCCTAATTACTTTAAATTTAATTATAATGAAAATATAAAAGCTAATCCAAAATGTAAATAAAAACTATAATAGTATACAAATTAGGGTAAAATGCACACACACACACACACACACACACACACACACACACACACACACACACAGACAGACATATCGTATCATATAAATAAGAAATGTTTCTTAAGAAGCAAATCATCATACAATATATTTTTTTAAGGTAAGTGGTTGCAAGCAAATTATTTTAACTACATTTAATTAAAAAGATATTGAAAATTAGTCAACTCAATTTGTTTATTTTTAATGTAGCTAAAATACATTGAATGCTATTTTTTGCAGTGTATTAGAATAATTTCTGAAAGATAATGTGTCTGTTATTAAAACTTTCAATAATACTTCACTATATAAATATTTACTGCATTATGTGTTTATATTGCATCAAATAAATGCAATATACATTATTTCATAAACACAAGAGACTTTTCAAAAACAGAGATAACATTTACAACTATTATTTTGAATCATAGTATTTCAGATTAACACAGTTTTTACTGTATTTTTATTAAAGCTGGTGAGAATGATATGCTTTTTTAAAACTGTAATTACTTTTTATTCTTTTTAAAGAAATTCTCATTTTGAAAATTCCTCATTGACCTACACTGATAGGACATTACGTATTCAAAACGTATATGCAAATATTTGCCAATTGAATTCTGTTGTCCTTGCATCAAAATAGCCACTGGTCAATGCATCTAATTAAGGTGTTGTGCTGTTTGTTATTTGTGCTCAGACGTCAGACGAACACTGAATGTCATGACAACGGCGGCTCTGATGCAGCACTTTATTTAAGCACAAAGCCTGTTCTTCATTTTATTCAGGAAATTCACATAGTTTCTGTGTATTTAATGCACTTTTAATTACCATCAAAATGTGTAAAAATAAACGTTATCTTGCCTTGAAAGGTCAACAAATCAGTCACTATGTATTACAAGCAACAGATGCAATGGCATGACTAAAACCTAAGCTCCAACAAAAAGCAATATTTGGGTGCAAAAGTTCCCCAGCAGTTGATATCGTGAATATTAACTGTATTGATCGTCCACTGGAAATGAGTTATGCTTCAAACGTTTGTTCCAGTGGCAGATCAATACATGCTTGTGTTGTTCAGAAGCATGTGCTTCAATTACTTATGCGTTTTTAATCTCACTACTTGCTGTGTTCTTACTCTCCTGTAAACTGCCATATCAAAATCAGTCATCAGGTTTTTAATTAGGGGAAAGTTCCTTAATGCAACTTGCAGGAGTGAATACAAGAGGCACGTTAGACACTCATTCTCTCCTGGGTGGCTGCTGATTGGCAGCAGAAGAGAAACTAATTGCCTTGCTTTGGCGCACGGTTTCCCTCAGCACCACCACCATTAAACAAAATGTTCAACATACTTTTCTTTGCTCTGGACTAAATCAAACCTCGTAATGAGAAGCAAAAGAGGGAGGAAAATGATCCAGCATCCTCAGTGGAGGCGGCATGCAGAGGGGAATTTAAGCACAGCATTTAATAATGCTGGACAACTTTCAAATTTTAATATTGTGCATTATTTGCTGATATGGTAAGACTATTCAGTCTTGTCTGGTGTGAAATAATTATAATCTATTGTTAGCAGTGATCACAAGTCCAACTATTTGAGTTCCACACACATTAAAATAAAGGCTGAAGAAGAACAAGGGTAGGATCTGGCATGGAAACATTTATTTTTTATTTTTAAGAACTCAGAAAATATTTAAATGAATTGTTCACCCTCACATGGATCCAAACCTTTAAAAATGTCCCAACAATGAATGTGAATGGGTTACTAATTAGTGAATAGCAAACTATTTGAACATTAATTTAACTTTTGTGTGTTGATGAATCAGTTTCTTCATTGTAACAGATTTGGAGAAATGTAGCATAACATTACTTGTTCACCTATGGATCCTTTGCAGTGAATGGGTGCCGTCAGAATGAGAGTCCAAACAGCTGATAAAAACAGCACAATAACCCACACCACTCCAGTCCATCAATTAATGTATTCTGAAGTGAAAAGCTAACAAATCCATAATTAAGGCATTTTAACTTCAATCACCCCCTGTTGTCCTCTACACTATAAAAAATTGCTGGGTTAAATACAACCCAGTGCTGGGTAAAATATGGACAAACTAAGTAATTGGGTTACTCAGTGGTTGGTTTACTACCAGAAGGTTGGGTTAAACATTTAAACCAACCGCTGGGTCAAAACAACCCAATTCCTGGGTTTGTCCATATTTTACCCAGAACTGGGTTGTAAAACCCAGCATTTTTTTAGAGTGTAACATTAAAATCCACTAACATATCCAACTGGGTATTGTGGATATTATTTGGACTTGTAAATTGTGCATATTTCCCTCCTGATTCAACTTTTTCACTACTATTGCGATGTTTTTATCAACTGTTTGGACTCTTATTCTGACGGCACCCACTCACTGCAGAGGATCTATTGCTGAGCAAGTGATGTAATGAGATGTAAAATTATATAATTATTATTGTACCCCCCCCCCAACATTCCTTTAAACAACTATTTTACAACTAAGTTATAATTTTAAATTAAAATGTCATCATAAATTAAATATGTATATCTGTTTGTATACACTGTATATTTAAAATGATTTGTGTTCTAAATGCTTTTTGCCCTTTTACATAGATTTTGTACAATTCCATGTCTACACAAATGTATGCACTTCATCACCCTGTGATTTAGATGTGTTGATGAATATCAGAGCCAGCTTACAGAATCACGGCCACCATTAAACACATCTGAGATTTTATTCTCTTGAAAGCAACAGTCTGTCAAACATTCTTGATTTGAACAAGTTTTGGGAGTTGTCTGTGTCTTATCGATCTTGTACAACATCTAACATGAACAACTGTTGCTCTGAAGCTGAGAGTTCACGTAAACCTAAGGCAGTAAAACTGGGTGATGGTGGCGCTGAGCAGCACAACAGCATTATGGTAAGACTGGAACACACATAACGTGTGAGCCTGCAGAGCTGGTTATTAATTTACAAGTAAGGGTGACAGCAGAGGAGGACTGATGATGAAACAATTACAATAATCACAGCTCACATGGTCTACAGTAGGTTGCATCCACAACAACGGAGCCCACGTTTGAGGATATATCGACAGTAACAGAAACCTTGGATTGTTTCTTCAGATTCGGTACTTGAAATCCGGCCAGTGAATATTTATATTTAAACATATCTAAATATTTTTAAGACACTCAATATATGTGTTTTGTTTATGTCATTTTTTATTTATTATCTTTAGAAAATTAGCCTCCATAGAACAAACAAATACATAAATATGGAAAGCCACAGAATCAAGAAAAGATAAGGGGAAATTATGAAATGAGGTTAATAAGAAATGGTCATGATTTGGATATATAAATTCACAATTATGACAAATTGTCACAATATTGGAAAATAAAGTCAGTTTTATTTAACTTCAATGTAGTTAAAACTATCAAATATGGACATGTTATTCTCCAGTTTATATTTCCATACAACAAAACACACAAAGATGCAGAGTTTTGTGAGCTCACAGTACATTAAACAATTAGAAAGACCATTTATCACTGGTAATTAAATGGACGATCAATTCCCAGCCACTTGCATTTCTACTTTGCATGTGCTTTTGCATTTTTTATAACTTCTGAGGCTATTCTGTACTGTTGATTCACAAACCTGAGAGGTTTGAAAGGCTGACACACTCACAGTAAGGATGGATGGTGTTTGTGCCTGGGACTATCAAACAAGCCCCAGTCCACGTCTCCATAAATCTGGAAACTCTCAGTAATAAATACATGTTGCACACAAACGTTTCAAAGGTGTCGGTCATTGATTGAAAGCCTGTCGCTCTGCCAGCATTGCGGGGAAGCCATGCAAACGAAAAACACTCACACCTTTCGGCGTGACATCAACTCAGTGAAGCGCCCGCTGAGCATCTGAAGTGGTCGTCTTAGAAAAAATGTCATGTGGTGTCATGAATAATGATGAGAAAGAGCTTGATCATAGGATAACATCATGAGGACTCATGAATAACTATGAAACACTGCATAGCACTCACTGTAGTGCATCAAAACGTCACATCCTGTCACGCTGACTCAATTATTCCAATCATGACACAATCAATGTTTTAAAACGATTTATGCTAATGTCCATAATAAAAAAAAATGTGGTCAATGTCTCTTATCCTGCAGTATTCAGTAAAAACAGTAATATGGTCAAATGTTATTGCAATTTAAAACTAGATAGTAAAGGCTATTTTGATGTTGGCTTTTAGCACATTGCTAACATGTTTTAGCTTGTTGTTCGCATGCTTTACTACATTTTGCTAACATGTTTTAGCAAGTTGCCTAATTTTTAATGCGTTGCTAGCAAGATATACATTTTATCACATTAACTGTGTGTTGTTAACATGTTTCTAGCTTAATATAACATATTTTAACATGTCCCTAGCATGCTGTTAGCATTTTTAGCACATTGCTAGCATGTTTTAGCATTATTTAACATTTCAGAATGTCATAAGCATGTTCTTACCATGTTTAGTACATTGCTTCCATGTTTTATACTTCCACACATTGCTTGCATGTTGCCAGCATGAGTTAACATGTTTTAGCACATCACTAGCATGCTATTACGTTTATAGCACGTTTATAGCATGCCTTAACTTTTTAACACGTCCCTATAGCATGTTGCTAGCATGTGTTTGCACCAACTAGCATGTTGTTACATGTTTTAGAACATCGCTACCATGTTTCAACATATTGCTTACATGTTGCAAGCATGATTTAACATGTTGTAGCACATCACTTACTTGTTTTAGCATGTTTTTTATTGCATGACTTTAATTCAGCTCTGAATGTAAAGTTTTTGTTATTGTCATAAAGTTATTGTAAAAAATGCATAAGTTGTGGAACCGTGAACTATACATATATGATATCATTTGAAAGCTTAGAACCTCAGCTTTCTTGCCAATCCCATCACTTTTGTATTTATGCTACACAAAATAATGAATTCTGAAAAATGTAAAAAATAAATTTTGTCCCGTTTCATTTAATCTATTTGTAAACGGTGACGTGTGCAAACAAAGAGCGTTCAGGACACAAGTGTCTTTGTGCAGTTTAACAGGTTATAGACTTCAAAGAGGTAAGAGGTTGGTGGACTGTAAAGCCGAGGAGAGTGGCAGATAAAGAAAGGGAGCTTCTAAGAGTCCGGTGAGAGCGGTAAAAAGATTTCAAAAGCTCATAGAAGTGACCACATTTACAGATACTTCAAAATGCATTAATTCAAAATAATCCCTCAAAGTAGGTATGAGTTCATGGCCACTTTATTTTGAATTAACAAGCATCTGTGGGTCTAAATAAGTGAATACATACACTTAATAGAACTGATGGGAAGTCTCAGTTCTGTAAATTGATTCTTTTGAACAGTTCATTTCAATGAAGTGGTTAAAAAAAATTCAGCAGTTTTTTTTTTTTTTGGGGGGGGGGGGGGTGCAAAGAGATGAAGGCACACATTCAGAAAAACACAGACATCCACTCCCCTTCCTCCACACACAGCTCTCATAATCACACAATCACATAAACGAGCCAAAATGCTTTGCATTTATTGAAATAATTATTTCTGAACATTAAATATTGATTGTCAATCATTATTAATCTGTTTCTTGTGGTATCTCATTAAAACTCATAAAAGTAAATAGAGTAAATTAAATCGGATGATGTCATAGAATAGCATAGTTTAATAATACACAGTGTTACAAAGTTCCCAATCTGTGCAACTGGTTAGCGTTTTCTGCTAATTAGCAAAGCATTAAATAACTATCTAAACTGATATATAACAGATTGGAGATTGAAATGATAGCAGATTTTTCTTATTTTAAAAGAACACTAAAAACTGAGATGAAAAATTTACTTCAGCCAGAAATGTACTTTTGTAAAATAAATATTCAGCAATTATCGTCAAAATATTTCTGAATTTTGACACACCTTTTTGCTATATATAGTGTTGATATGGCAACTAGTAAATACTATAAATTTGGTTATGCTAGCATGTGCGGAAATATGCAAACCATGTGTGTTACAATTAACCTACATTAGTTTGTGCCCCACGCTCGCCTACTAGAGATATGCTAAAACATACAGACAATGTGTTGAATTAACTGCATGCTAAGACATGTTATATCATGCTATTAACATGCTAATGACATGCTAAAACATTAAGTCATGTTATAAACATGCCAAAACATGCTAGCAACATACTAGTTATATACTAAAACATGCTGCCAATCTGCTAAACATTCTAAAACATGTTATATCATGTTGCCAGCATGTTAAAACATGCTAACAATATGCTAAACACATGTATGCTGATAGTGTTTCACAAAATCAAGTAAAATACAAGTGCATTCAGTTGAACCAATGAATTAAAAGATCAGACTCAATGAAATAATTTGTCCTAATACATATTGTCTATCAAAGTTTGTTCAGTCGGTTGGCATGGAATTCATGAATTCTTCCCCAACTTAATTCCAGACAAAATCCTCCAGTGAGAGTAACCTTAAATCTGTCCTAAAAATAGACGGAGATCACGGTGTGTGAGTTTGACGGAGAAAGTTAGAGTCGTCAGAGTTGGTGCTTTGACACTCTCTGCCCTTACTTCTCAGTTTGAGTCCTAAAAGCCAAGCTGTTAGCGAGACAACTCATGGAGAGAGCCGCTCTCTGAGAACAAGACTTGAGGGCTATCATCAAAAATCCACATGAACAACCAACTCCAACAGGAGATAATTAGCACATTCTTCCTGCAATGTTGCATGAAAATCCAGGCATGGAAAGCAGTTTAAGTGGGGTGCAGAGGTTGGTGGCTGCCAGAAACAGGAATAAATGAGACATTTCCGATAGCTTGTGGGAGTTAACTCAACATGAAATCAAAATTGACCCCATTTTCTTCCTTAATAAAAACACGTTTTTTGCAGTGCACATCATTCCTAAGTTATTGTTAAACAAAACGATGCACCTCTTAAACGATTAGCAATTTTGTCTGATGTCATCATGATGATTTTGTCAATTATGAAAACAAAAATGTCACATTACAAAAGTAAAATGAATTGCACAGCTGGGGTTTTAAAAAAAAGATGGTTAATCCTGTCAGATTGGATGAATTACTGCTTTAAATTTCAATCTCCAGTCACATTTGAACTGAATTTATATATATATATATATTTGAATATGTATAGATTTTTAGCTTTTTACCAAACATTGCCTATTGTTTTTCTGGCATGCAACAAGAGATAATGAAATAAACATATTTCAATTTAGTAGAGTACCAAATTATAGATTATATGAATGGATGACATTTAAATAATAAAAAAAAAAAATGCTCAAATTAATTTTCAACTGGATTTAAATACATTCTGGTTAATGCCAACAAATATTGCTCTTTTAGTCCAAGAGGATCAAGAAAACTTCCAATTTTACATTGATTGCATGCAATACAGCTCACATTCATTACCTAAATTAAACTAGCAATACAGCTGGAAATAACCAGGCAGATCTGATTGTTAAATTATCATTCGTGAAGTTTAATAAAGTTAGCAGAAATACAGACATCAGCAGATAAGAGAATAAACAGTGCTTGCAAAGCAAAAAGAACTGAGAAACACCTGCGGACAGAGCAACACAAGTTTCAAAGCTTCTCAAAGCAACATGACACTTTGAGCTCTGTGTTGAACTTTCAAGGTTTTAAATGGTTGAAGCACTATTTTAATAATCAACCATTATTTCTGCAATTCTGTTTAGTGACGCCAGTGGCACAGAAAGTACTTCATTTTTAAATAACCTTGTGATGAAGTCTGGCATCCGTGCAAAAAAAAAAAACATCCATCCTGTGTACCACAAGTTAACTGTAAATCTAGTAATATACCAAATGTATGTTTCTAAATTGTAGAAAAAAGGGATATGTTGCACATTGCCACTATTGTACAATATATGCAGAATCCCCATAGTGCTGTGTTTAAATTTGGTAGAGAGAGAGAGAGAGAGAGAGAGAGAGAGAGAGAGAGAGAGAGAGAGAGAGAGAGAGAGAGAGAGAGAAGAAATTCACAAGTTAACCTGCCCATTCAGCCCTGCCAGATAATGGTAAAATAATAACTAATAGAAATTACAAAAACAGAGCACATTTAATAACACTTTAAAATTAAGAAAAGCTAAAAGAATGAAAATCAGTGCAATCATGAAAGCAGATATTACAATACTAATTTATAATATTATTTTAAAAACTATAATAGTATCTCACTGATATTACAATTACAATGGTTTGGTCCGGCTTGAAATTATGACATACATATATTACTATTGCACAGTAGAATGTACTTCTTAAAGTAGTAATAATAATTAAAAGTAGATCAAGAACAAGAAGAACAATATTTATTTATGGAAAATGACAAATTGTTATTATTTTAATTTTAACAGTAAACTTTACAAAAAATAAAATGAATTATTATATTTTCATTTGAATACATTGTAAGAGATTAACTAAATTCTTATTGTTATAAATTAATTTGATTATCATTTATGATAGCAAATTAGTATTTGATATTATGGGCACTGTAAACCTATACAAAGGTCATGCAAAGAAAAAAAATACAGTGATATATGTTGGTCATACCGCCCAGCACTACCCATTACCAGTATCTTGTCCTGTCTCATATGATACGGTGCCCGACTGTCATAACTTTGTGAAATGATTCCCTGCTCAACATCTCGCTTGCTGCAGCTCATGTACTCATGCAAACACAAACACAGATACACCGCTGAGAACATGTTTCGCTCTCTCCTGTCAGTGTCTTTTATTCCTTATCTCTCTCCTTCGCTTCTTCTCTCCCTTCCACTGGAACAGTTGGGGCAAGGACGCCGCTCGTCTTACTCATTCTTGATTAAGCTGTCACTTTGTCACCCCGGGCCGCAGTCGCACGGGGGAGGTGACTGCTGACAGGAGAACGAGGCATATGAATGTGTAAGATCTGCATCTGATCGCTTCATGGGACATCAGTGCCAGCACATAGTGGAGGAGAACAAAATGTTCGAGTATCAAAGCCCATCAGAAGTTCACCGTCCGATTGTAAACCGTGGTGCGATCAGAGCAACAGGTAGAACTGATGTATTGCTCTACCTTAACCTGTCATTGATCAAACCTGACTTAGCAATGTCTTCACACATGCTTTTCCTTATTTGTAAAGCAACTCTATGTGTTTGGATAATTGTATATGGTATTTTACCAAGTTTTAGAAAACAATATTTATTTGCTAATTTTGCTTAGTAAATTGTGAGTTTTTCTTTCTTTGAAAAATCTTGAAATTATAAAAAATACCTGTACATATGATATCAGTAAGAACATCAGTGTTCTTGTTAACTAAAAAAAAGTACATTTATATAATGCAGAAACAAAATTAACTTGTAAATATTTGAAATATTCTAAATATTAGAAATGTTACTTTGGCGACTAAGTCAAATAAAATAATTTTAAGGTGGAGTACTACAGTTAGTTAAGAATGAATTAAAAAAACACACCCACACAACAAAATCACTATAACTTAACTACTGAATAACTGTATATAGACAAATATTTATATACACAATGGAGTCAAACCAAACAGCTAAATGTGTATGAAAGTTGTCTAGCTTAGTGACAGTCAAATCGGGTAAAATATCATCCTTTAGATCTTTGGATTTGAATTAAAGTGGTTTAAGATGTAAGATGTGGGGTACTGCGGCGTGAAAATTTAATCTCGGTTTTTCAGTGAGATTGAATGATGCCAGATGTCTTTGACAGCTGCTGATCAAAGCACCAATCAAACGTGTTTTCACAGCAACTAGAGTAAATACTTCAGTCATCAAAGAGAGTCCACCATGAAAACCTGGATTTGGGGACAACCTCTGATGTTGCTGAAATCATTCAACATTCCAGGTTATCTTCATGCCAGTCGATACTTTTCACAAATATTAAATTCAGGTAATTATTAGACATTAATAATACTCTTAAAAATAAAGGTGCTTCACGATGCCATATAATAACCTTTTGGTCTAAATGGTTCAATTAAGATCCTTTAACATCTGAATAACTTTTCTGTTTCACTAAAGATTCTTTGTGGTGAAAGAAGGCTCTTCAGATCATAAAAGAATGTAAGGAAGAGATGTTTACAAGAGATGTTTATCAGATTTACTGATCTGCTAGAGTCTCGTCACATCACAGCTGTTCACGCAGAGTCTCGTCACGTCACGGCTGATTTGCCAGAGCCTCGTCACATCACAGCTGATCGTCACGAGTCAAATCGCGTCTCCACAGATCTTCCAGGATCTCTTCTCGTCTCAGCTGGTCATCCAGACTCACACCACGTCACAACTAATCATCCAGACTCAAGCTCAGTCAAGGGTAATCTTCACGAGTCAAGTCATGTCTTAACTGATCGTCACGAGGCAAGTCACGTCTCCACTGACCCTCCAGAGCCTCTTCACGTCTCTGCTGACCTTCCAGAGTCTCTTCACATCTCAGTGGATCTTTCAGAGTCTCTTCACGTCACCGCTGACCACCCAGAACCATGTCACGTCACAGATGATCATCCAGCTGGTATCCCCAAAGCCACTCACTCTATCCCTCTTGTTCCCAAACTGATTCTCCTGTCCAAAGTGCTTCCCAGAATGGGGATCGCTTTTTAGTGTGTTTGGGCTGCACACACCACCACAGAATTCCCAGCATCCACCATGATGTCGCTAGAGGTGGCGGCTGAGGCTGTGTTTGGGCTGCACACACCACCACAGAATTCTGCTGATGTCATTCTAGAGGTGGCCTGAAGCGATGGTGCCCGCTGCTGTTTCTCCAGAGATGGCGGCGCATGCTGCATAACCTCCCGAAGAGGCGGTGCTCGCTTATGAATCCCTGCCTTGCTTTGAACTGGCCATGGAGGCAAATATATGCTCTGCCTGTCTCTTGTGTCTCAGTTTCCCCTAGGTCCCAGTCTCTGCCATGGGTCTCTGCTCCGCCCTGGAGGAGCTCATCTCGTCCAGCTCACCTCGGTCTCGGCTGGTCCCGTCAAGCTCACCTTCGCCTCCACCTCACCTCGGTCCCTCTAGCTGGTCACCTTTGCCTCCGCTGGTCCCGTCTACCTTCGCCTCACCTTGGCCTCCGCTGGCCCTGTCCAGCTCGCCTTCCACGCCTCCGCTGGCCCTGTCCAGAGCGCCCCCCGGCGTCCGTGCCTCCTAAGCGCCCCCCAGAGATGATTGGGGGGGGGGGCTACCCTCCATGGCCGCCGGAGTCCCCGGATCCGCCATGGCCGCCGGAGTCCCCGGATCCACCATGGATCCGGCCGCCTGAGTCCCCGGATCCGCCATGGCCCCTGGTCCCGGATCCTCCATTGCCGCCTGATCCCCGGATCCGCCTGAGTCCCCGGATCCGCCATGGCCGCCTGGCCGCCATGGCCGCCTGAGTCCCCGGATCCGCCATGGCCGCCTGAGTCCCCGGATCCGCCATGGCCGCCTGAGTCCCATGATCCGCCATGGCCGCCTGAATGGGCCGCCTGACCGCCCTGGAGGTCACCTGCCCTGTCTCCAGGTCCCTTGAGGCGCCCAGAGCGCCCAGCCCCCTCCCCTTTCGATGTTATATGGCGCGGGACGCGCCTATTGGGAGGGGGGTAATGTCAGGCTTTGTCTCCCTCTGCCTTGTGTTTCCTTACCCTTGTGTTATGTGCCCATATTTGGTCCTTCCTGTTTCCTGTCATTATTAGTTTATTAGTCCCCGTCTGTGTCTTGATTTAGTTCCAGGTGTGTCTTGTTAAGTCTCCCTATTTATAGTCTGATCTGCCCCATGTTTCCGGTCGGTTATTGTTTATGTCTACGCTGATGTTGATGTCCTTCCCAGTGTTCCTGTATCTCCTCCGTTCTTCATCTATTAAAACCCTTGTTTGTTAATATCCTCGTCTCCTCGTTCCTGGATCCCCGTGCAGCACCGTGACACAGACCTATGTACTCACGTAATTAATGTTACGTATTTAACGAACACTTACAAGCGCACACTTTGGCAGAATTAAATTCAAATAGTCATCAGCAGCCATTAGTTCTGTAAAATTGATCAAAATGGACACATTTGTTAAGGGAGAAAACGAAATGTGGAAAATGCCAGCGAAAAATATATTTTTAAATAAGAATAGTTGCAGCATCAGCGGTGAAGAGAGTGCTGGACTGTCGGTTTGCCCCACCACTCACTTGAAGATGTTCAGGTAAAAATAAATACTCCTAGGCTACTACGCTGCAATCATCCTTAATTACAGAAATGTGGCAAAACATCCCTGGAGAGAACCTCAGATTATTACATTTGAAAATGCTTGGTGATATTTGGATCAACATGGTCTTCATTTGTGAACGCACACTTTCTGCAATGTCACGTGTCAAGTCATGCTTCCGTGCGTGTCTGTAACAGTTTGTAATTTACAATCACAACTTCATTGTGCTGTTACTCCTTTCCAGCAGAATTTCACAAAGTTGGTTCCAGACAGCATCAGGTGTTTTATTAATGGTGAGTAGGATTATTTATTTCAATATATGTAATCGTTTAGATATCATAATATTTAGGCTATAAATAATATTATAAATCTGGTTGGTGGTTTGTATTGATGACGTAATATGTAAATGACACACGTGCGGCCCGTGAGACTTGCACTTGGACCATAGTGCGGCCCGGTGAAAAAAAGGTTGAGAACCCCTGACTTAAACCAACAACAATGTAATAATAATAATTAAATAAAACACAACAAAATATCAAAACCTTTGCGTAAAAAAAAATACCTATTTGACTATGATGCAATAATGGGCTTTAACAACAAAAATTGCGTTTGGTCTCGTACTGTATCGCGTCTCTTTTCAGTGTCTGCGCTTGCTTGGCCATTTGTTGTGATACACAGGAAAGTGTATTCAGCTGAATTCAAATAGTGATTTGTTAGACGGGTTTAAAAAAGGTTATTATACCGTGGCAGCCGTCGTGTGAAGCCCTCCTCGTGTGAAGACCGAAGAGTGTAAAGACCATCGACTCTACCGTGCGACTCCTCCGGACAGGGACACCGGCAAGGGATATAAGTATCGCTTTTTATTTATCTTCTTTCCCACTACTTGTTTCACTTCTGTTTTAGTTTTTATAACCAATTCTTACTATGTGAAAAAGAAGTATACTTAGGCCTTTAGTGTTATGTTAGAATCATTATTATACTCCTACCTTTTCTTGATTTAATATTTTGACTTGTTTTTATCTTTATTTTTTGTTTTCATTTAAATGTTTAGTTTTGAAATGTTGTTGTATGCATTTGTCATTTTTATTTGTAAAAATGTGTCACTTTTATTTTATTTTATTCTTATTTGTAAGTCGCTTTGTATAAAAGCATCTGCTAAATGACTAAAAGTAAAGTAAAAACAACAATAAGAATACAATAATAATAATAATAATAATATTATTAATTATTATTATTATCATCATTATTATTATTATTATTGTTGTTGTTGTTATTATTACTGTTGTTGTTGTTACTAAAGCCCATTACTGCAACACAGTAAAATATATATATTTTTTGTCATTATTATTATACATATTATTAGTGTTATTGTTATTGCTATTATTATTATTCAGTTTTATAATATATATTTTTATAATTGAATTGTCAAATCCCAAATAAGCCAACAGGAAGTAAGGCGGGATCACACGAATAAAGGAACTGCTTTGGAAAGTAGGGCACACAGAGTTATATAATTCTCTAAATTATAGATCGATTTGGCTGTTGGAGCGGTGGGAGAGACGGCCGCTACAGTCAACGATGCCATCCTCACTGAACGAGCGGGCAGGAATGTCAAACAGATGGCACGACCAGATGATGGGCACCACCAGATTTATGTTTCACAGTGGGTAACATCGGTGACACCATTTAAACAGCGAGGCTGTTTGGGGGTTTTACGTTAGCGCAGATTTGTCAGGTTGGGTGAGAAAAATCAGGCAGCCGCTCTGTGGGATCCAAACCCTCAAACATGGGCTTCCTCTTGAGGCAACAAGCTGCTAGGCACCCACATTCAGGCTCAATTATCTTGCTTTCCGCTCTGCCTGGGCTTTTCCCCGGTGCTCCGACCCACAGGTCGCTTTGTGTTTAGGGAGCAGAGCTAAAAGACATGGAGAGGGTCTTAGAGATTGTTCAGCCCATGCCGGTTTGATCATTTCTCAGTACAGACTCTGTTTTGACATGTTACTCAAGAGTATGGTGACCCAGTAACAGAATAAGAAAACAACAACAGAAATGAAGCAGAACTCACTCTGCTTTGGGTTTATGTGGGGGTTGTTTTCGCTCCTTGCTCATTGTCTTCCACTCTCTCTTGCTCTTTGTGCCAATTTCTGGTGCTTTGAAAATACAGCAAGTTTTGCTTTGAAGTGGCGGGAATCAAACGATGTGACTGTGCCTCTGGGTCACATGGAGCACATGCTGAAGAGCCTGAAGAACCACAAATGATACATAATACTGGGTCACTGTGCAAAGTAAATAAAGATGCACGCCTGCTTCATGACAGCAGCATTCCTGCAATAATATAAAAGCAGAACACTTAAAAATTATGGAAGTTTCATTTGTTTTATGTGCTTAGTTTATTTCTTTTTTATTTGTTTATTATTTGTTTTTTATTTGTTTTATGTGCTTCAATAAGGTAATTGAAAACAAAAGTGTAATTTCTTGTTTAAAATGTTTTGGGGTTGGAGATCAGTGCAAAATCCAATAAACATTTTTAAACTAGCAAATATCACATTACTCACAGTCAATATTTTAATTTTGAGAGAAGAAAAAAAAATCTTAAATAAAAGATTCTAAGAAAGTTTTAGATTTTCAGTGCTTTTGAAAGAAGTTGTAGGCTTCCGTAAATCTGCATGCAGTAAAAAATTAAAATACAATTATTGTGAAATATTGCACTTTTAAATGACTGTTTTCTATTTTAATATATTTTAAAGTATAATGTATGTATTTTCAGCATCATTACTCCAAGTATTCAGTGTCACGTGATCTTTCAGAAATCATTAATAAGCTGATGCTCAAGAAATATTCAGATTATTCGATTATTACAGAAAGATTATTATCAGTGATGAAAACAGTTGTACTGCTTCATATTTTGATACTTCATTGCTTCAACCATGATTATTATTAGAAATAAAAATGTGTATTTGAAATATAAATATTTAGTGACATTATAAATATCTGTACTGTTACTTTTGATCAACTGAATGCATCCTTGCTGAATAAAATGTAAATATTAATAATAATAATACATTATTATAATTATCATTCTGGTTGTTGTTGTTGTTTTCTTTGACAAATCTTACTGATAACACTGATACACAGTTGGAATTAATATTTTTTTTCACAGTGAAAAATAACCTAAATTGGCCTTAATATTAATAATAATAATAATAAAATCTTACTGACCCCAATATATAATAATAACTACCACTATTATGACTACTACTAGTAGTAAAAGTACGTAAACTGATGTGCTTTTAAACCTGTAAGACCAAAAAAAAACAATGAACTGTAAATTATTCTGATAAGCCCTTGCGTGGGTAAATGACCAAACTGTGGCGTCAGCATCTGACAGCTGTGAATGTCAGTTGTGTACGTTTTCAGCAGCCTATCTCAAATTTAACTTGACAAAATGTGACATGTTTGAATGTGAACAGGCTTCTCAGGTTGACAATACACCTCTGCAGAACGGACATGAGCAGGAGAGGATTTGAGGAATATCTACAGTCCTCCCAAAAAATATATTTTGTGAAATATGCTTGCAATAGCATTACAGACACAATATTTGAAATGCATCCCTGCTACTGAAACTGTTGCTTTCTCAAAAAAAAAAAAATATGACCCTATAATTATTTATGTATAGATCTTTATTTCTAATCTAAGAGCCCTAGCAACAACATTTAACTATATTTTTGCAAAACATCTGTAACAGTACACACAGATTCTCTACAGACAGACAAGAGCGTGTCTGACGGTGCATGGCAACGGTTGCTAAGGTAGGATTGGTCGGTAGTCTTTTTAAAGCATGTTTAGTGAAATATAAATTTCTATCTGACAATTATTTACAGAGCAAGAAAGACAGAGAGATAATAAATCAGGATTTGAAATGAGGAATAATAAGGAACGTCTCCGGTGATGCTTGGCATTGTGCTGTCTATGCTTTGCAGTTATTATTTCCCTTCCCTCGGTATCTGCATGTCAAAGCGAATGACTCATCTGCTGATCTCGGCTCTGCTGAAAACACAGACCCTTCTGTAGTTCAGAGATGATCACATCCAAGAAAGCAAGCTTCTGTGGGATGTTCTTATCTCAAGGCCTGATACCTGACTGTGCTCTGCTCCAAAACACTGAACGCACAGACAGCAAGCAAGCATCTTTAACTCAAATGGAAGCTCAAAAGTAACAAATAAACTTCATGGAAGCCTCCAAGTTGTTTTATTTATTTGTATTTGTCTTTATCTGTGCTCTGCATTAATATGGAACGGTGATTAAATTGACTTGGAACTACCTGTACATTGAACGGTGTTAATGAACACTTTCCAGCCAATCAGAATCACGCATTTAGACAGACCATAATCCCATTCAAATCACAATTAGAATTACTTTCGGTAGAGTTTGGCATTATCATGCTGATAGGCTAACAGTGTGACACTCTAATGACCTTTAAAATGGACATTTTGGATCAAAATGGACCATAAAATGATCATACAAACATTCAGTAAAGTAGTCAGACTTTAATAAGTATTTTTTATTTATTACATCTACCATGCTGGATGGATTTTTAGAGGTTGTAATGTATTATGGCCTTCTCTGAAAAAAAAAACAAAAAAAAAAAAAATAAATCATAATAATAATTAACTAAATCAGTGGTTCTCAACTGGTTTTGCTTGCACATATTGTATATTATAATATATATATATATATATATATATATATATATATATATATATTCAAGAACCAACACAACAACAATGTATTATATTTATCGTTTTAATAAATATACAAATTCTTTATCAGACACTCTATACATAAAGTATTTTATATTCAAGACCCAACACAATCAATTTAATGTTTTGAAAGTAAAAAAATAAAACAAGCAATCATTATTTAAATATTTAAAATGTGACGTGGCATTTTGCATTATATTGCATTTAGCATTAAGTTATCCCCTTTTTTATTCTTAAAATTTTTATTTATTTTTTTAAGTTAAAAATAAATCACAGTATATAATTGTGACATATGACATAAATAGCATTGCTTAATAAAATACGCATTTAGCATTTATGTTTCCCCTTTTTCTAAATTGCCAACTACAATAAGAGAACCATATTTTTTTATTAATTTAATTAAATTAATTGTAATTGTATTAATACATTTATTTGACTGTATAACCTTTTTATTTATATTAAATATATATGAATGATATATTAAATATTTCAAACATTTATATAGTTTATATTCAAGACACATAACACTAAACTAGATTCATTTTCTCAAGAGTTAAAATGTTAAATAAAATGTGCCATATGGCATAAATTGCATAGGAAAACCTACAATTTGCATTCTGTAGTTTGCATTAAGCATTCATGTTCTCCTTTGTTTAGATGTCAAACCTCCAGTTGAGAAACATAATAATAAAAAAGCATAAGCATGCTACTAGCTACCATTAGGAACGATTTTAGTATTCGAAGCATTCCTATAATGCCTTAAAATGCTTTCTAGGCAGCTCACTAGGTGTGTATGTCCACATTCTAGCAGTACCATTACCCTCCAGGCACTGACCCCCTTTGCCAAAACAAAACAAACAAAACACACAGTCCAGGCATATGGCAATCTGTCTGTGCTTCTAGTAGCTAAACGCAGCATCCTCAACCTTCCCCTCTCTCTCAGCCTGTATCTCCGTCTCCACGCTCCTCTGGCTGTCCAGGGACTCGAGGTCACGGTTGCCAGACAGAATTCTAGACATCTGAGAACAAGCTGAGAGTGGCTGTGGTGAGTCTATCTGTAGGGAAAGTAGAACAAGTCTGACAAGCATCTGGAAACCTGCCAGAGCCATCGAAAGGTCAATCTAACGCTACGGCTCATGTTATAAATATCAAGGGACACCAAACTGAGGAGGAAAAAAATGGCATATACATAGCTAAGTAGAACACAAGACGTGATAGGACGTTATTGACTTCATGTCCAGGTCTTGATTTAGGTGTTTCCTCGAAAGTCAGCCCTTCTTCTGTCTAACATGAATCCCTGGATGACAGTGTTTGTAGTGATTATTTAACAATTAAAACTTATTAAGACTCATTAAGATGTAAAAACAGTCCCGAAAGCATACATTAAAGGAGGGATGAGCTATATCTAGAAATCACGTTTCTGAGTTAGCACTGAGTTATGAAGGGAAGCCGCTGTCGGTTAATTAAGATTTGACGGATGAACTTGCACCTAGATAGGACTCATTAATTAAATAACGCTGTGTCGGTTGCGATAAGACCTCCTGGTGTTATGGAAGTTGCCATCTTTAATGTACTTTAGTCGCTATGATTACAGACGTTATCGCAACAACAGAAAAGAGGTTTGCTGAACATGCTCAACAGCCAACAAAAACTAATAACAATTGTTTTTGTAATGAAAACAAAGCTGAAGAATACAATATAAAAATCAGATGAAAAACCTACACTTCAAAAATGTACAAATAATAAATGTTGCATTGGAAACTAACTGAAAATAAGTTAAAGTGCTAAATTACTAAAACCACAATTTATAAATTATAATAAATAAAAAAATAATAAATAATAATAAATAATTGTATAAAAATAAATAGTAATAATAATAGAAAAAAACATTGCAAAAGCACACAACAACATTACTTAAATGTGAACTGAAATTAACATGAAACCTGAAAATATTCAAACTAAAAATTCTAAATTCGAATAGTTGTCAATAATGCTAAAATTACACAATAAAAGCTCCAGATCCTGTGTTCTTATAAATATAGAGTCAATCAATCAATCAATAATTGTAAAAAAGGACAACACATGTGAATACAGATATCTAACCCAAAATCCTGACTAGTATGAAATAGCAACCACACAGAACACTCTAGTAAACAAATAATAATACATAGCAACACACTAAAACCACTTTAGCAACTGCAAGCAACACACAGAACACTAGTAAACAAATAATAATACATAGCAACACACTAAAACCACTTTAGCAACTGCATAGCAACCACACAGAACACTCTAGTAAACAAATAATAATACATAGCAACACACTAAAACCACTTTAGCAACTGCATAGCAACCACACAGAACACTCTAGTAAACAAATAATAATACATAGCAACACACTAAAACCACTTTAGCAACCGCATAGCAACTCTAGTAAACAAATAATAAATAGCAACACCAAGGGCCAGTTTTTGCACTTTTTACCATTTGCACACAGCTCTGCTTTTATATCCTTTTGCACCGTCCACTGAGCAATTTCACTACATTTCACTTCTGATTATACCCTGTATGTGACAAATAAAGTTAACCTTGAACCTAGAAACACACTACTGTCTGTCTTTTGGCGTTAAAATAGTACTGTCTGGAATTACTGAAGAATCGCAGTGAAGAATAGGAGTTAAAATGGTGTGGACACATTTATTTTTGTGCCTGACCTTATTAAATATACATTTGTAAGAGTTTCCCTTTCAGACAAAATGTATAGGGATGAGAATATTGAAATAATTATTAATGTTTGCACTCGTCAAAATATTAGTATTTATGCCATTATTTAACGCCCCCCCCAAAAAGCACGTCTTAAAGCAGGCGGTAATTTGAGCTGCTCTTAGTAGATTGTGTTGGTCATTATGGAAATGATCTGGCTCTGTGTTCTTTAATGTGCACAGTGTTAGTAAATCACCTGCAGAATTTTCTTCTTTTCTGGAATTGCGCTCTAACGCTAATTTGCCCTGTTTAGTAAATCTGGCCCTGAGAAACCCCAATCAGCTCTTTAGTAAATGTGCAACATTTACAGTTGTTATGACAAGTTAGTGGCCTGATGTACAGTATCCTCAATATTAACATGCAGTTTATACATTACTGGAATAAACTAATAAATCAACTAAAATCAGTTAAATGTTTTCCTAATGAATGACATGACCCACACCAGACCCAGTCATGATAGCACATTAAAAATAGCATGGCTTGGCAAACGATTTTCAGATAAAGTGTTCTTCTGGCATTAAAATGAAATTAGGCTAATATGTGTGGAACAAAATCCTCTCCCTTCTACCACGCGCTCTCTGTTCCCTGCCGGTGTCTCCTCCTAGCAACGATAATTGCAGCCATGTCAAGCACAAACTAGTTTACGACATTAGTTTTGGGTGTTAAATAATGGCGCAAATGCCAGTAATTTGACGAGCAAAAACGTTATTAAAATGCGATGTGTTATTTTAATACCCTCCTCCCAGAAATTTTGCGTCTGAAAGGGAAACTCCTACAAATGCAGTCAATAAGGTCAGTCGCAAAAATAACTGTGTCCACAACTTTTCTGCGTTAATTCGTCACTGTGTGTCTTTAGTCTTTTACAATTTTAACACCAAAAGACTGTTTGCGCTGGCACAAGCTGTCAGTAAAACTGGCCCATAATATAGCATTTACATTTATGCATTTAGCAGACGCTTTTATCCAAAGCGAATTACAGTCCATTCAGGCTATACATTTGTATTGTCAGTGTGTTCCCTGGGAATCGAACCCACAACCTTTGCACTGCTAACGCAATGCTCTAACCACTAAGCCACAGGAACATTAACAAGTAAATTAAATATTAAACACACTCGTTTACCTAAATGCAGCACTGGAACGTATGAGCCATTTAGTGAATCGGTTCATTTAAATCATGGAACACTACTATGTGTTGATTCACTGCTAATGAATCTCTTCTGTCACATATAGCTTTAGATGTTTAGATTAATTTGAGTTAATCAAAGAGTCATTCAAACAGTTCATGTAACTGAACAATTTGAAAAAAAAGTATTAACTTAGGCCTATTCATTTGTTTTATTTATTAACCCCCTCACTGATTATATTAGAAATTATATATATATATATAAGCTCCACATACGTACATATAAATCTGATTTTATATAAAGTATTTTTTAAATATGTAATTATGCTTTATATTATATGCATATGTGCTTATGTTGAAATATGGTATAAAAGCTAATCAAGAGATGTGTTTCGGCTTTGTGTCGGAGTTCAACACCTCAGCTGAACTCCAGTAATGATCCTCTTCCGTGGCTGTAATTACTTCGGCCATTGACTTGATTCATTATGTTTTAGATTCTCAATTAGTTGTGGCTTCGCCGAAGCCCCATATTTATCCAGCACTGCCACGTCTCAGCAAAGAGCTACCATTAACTAATGCATATGTGTATACTATGTTTGATTAGGACCTCCATTAATAGAAGGAGCAAGATGGGGCCAGCTTTAGTGAATGCACAATAAAGGATTTAGAAAACATAATTTTCATGTCCATTAGACAATATTTAAATGTCTGCATGGGGGGAGAGCTGTGTTTGAGTGTTGATGTGTTTGTTTGACAGGAAGCAGTGAGTCATTTGTTTACTTTAATAGCTGTTATTAATTGTTTCTGGTGAGTCATAACAGGTGCGTTTCTTAATGGTTCCACGCAGACTTGAAAAATTTTAGCCTGTAACCCAGGAAGAAATAATTTGGAAATAGTTCATACACAAAATAATCTCGCAAGTGTCAATTTTAGTTCATGGTGCATGCAATAATTGTTTAACATCTTAAGAAATGAATAGTAAATGTGTTAAAATAATGCATAATTAAATGAGATGATTTGTCATGCTGAGATCTGAGGACCAGCTCAATTATTCAGATTATTCACTTTATGCCAATAACTCGCAAATAATCAAATACATATGACTGCAATAGCATCAGGTAACACAAACATTTGATTTTGAGTGATGCTGCAGACAATATACAGTACAAAAGTACAACTTTAAAAACCTTAATCATTATGCATTTATTTTATTTGATGTGTGTCATATTAATATAATTTATATTTGTGTTTTCTTTTATTAATCTTTAGGTTATTTATTCATACAGTAATTATTGGCAGCTGTCAAACATCTGAGACAGATAAAAGTCTATATAATGGATTTGTGGATTATCTCAATTGCTTTCAGGTGGGCAAATATTAATTACATTTGAATTTATGAAAGAAGTCGGTGTGTAGTAAACTAGCTAATTTAACCCTGATGTGTTGTGTGCCCATTATTTTGACCTGGAGAGGGTTTTATTTTTCCCCAAAATACTAGTTAATGTAATTGCATTAGACCATAACTTAGTGACTTGCTCATACAGGGTATGGTTATTTCATTTTGTTTGTTTGCTTAATTTGGCGTTTGTTTTCCACCTTGTGGTGTTCCTGGTCAAAAATTACGTGCACAAAATATTGATTTTAAATGTATTCTTATGATATATTATTATATTGAATATTGGATTTGATACTTTATTTGGTAATTTTTTATGTTTTTTTTCCATTACAAAAAAATAAATATAAAACCTGTTCTAATGTATTGGTCATAGACCTCAATGATCAGAGCTTATGCCCCTTGTTTTTGAGTGAACGTTGCCAAAATTATCAAACAAAACAAGAAAATACATAATACAAAAGACTATAAAGAAATACAAAACTAGTGCAGATTAAAAGAAAACAAGTTAACAAAAGATTGGTGAGATTATAGCATAATGAGAGATTTGCAAGCAGATTTTATAAGCCCAGTCATTTTTGACAGGCAACACCAAATTAAGGAAAACATTTTAAATTACTGCCTGATCTTAATTCATAACTTGATTGATTAGCTTTTAAGTAATTGCATTCATATAAAATAGCACATGTTTAAAGCCGATGGACAGCTTTAAATCAGCAGAGTGAATCCAAACGCTTCAATAGCTTTCAGTGTGTCTATTTAACAATCAAATGCAGTGTTGTGCGGAGAGATATCCCTGCTGTCGTGCCTGATTGTGCTTGGTGTGGGTGTTCTCACCGAGCTGCTCTGACGTGGCTGTCAGGACTTCTGTGATGCAGATAACTAGTTGTTGATGGGGTGGTCACAGTTTGACAGGCATCACAGTTTAGTCACAGACAGAGTCGCGGCTCTGCACAGAATGTCATGAGTTGTGTTTTTTTTCCCTAAAGGTACTCTGTGAACTGGGACATTGGCCTTGCAGTTCAGTCTGAAGAGGACGAGGTGTAACGCCAAACAGCTGTGTGAATTTTCTTGCTCCACCCTGTAGCCGTGTATTTCTGCCTGGCCGCTGTCCAGCGAGCTGAATACGAGTTGACATGATGCTGATTTATACACAGAAGGCTCGCCATCACAGTGCATTTGTGCTTTGATTCTTATAGAGTATGCATGAAGTGCATTAGCTGTGTTCCTTAGTTCACCCTAAGTCTACTTAAGGAAATGGATAAATAAATAAAGGGTTATGCACCATTCAGAAGTGTGTTTAGAATGCCTTTCAAATTCCAGTTTGAATTCCATGACATGACAAATAGAGGAAGGAAGGAAGGACGGATGGATGGACTAATTGATAGGTAGGTGGATTGATGGATGAATGGACTGATGGACAGATAGACGGATGTACAGACACATAGGACAATGGACGGATGGACAAGTTAATTCATCTTCCTTTCATTCTAATTCAAATTCCAAATCAACCTATTGTGGAATTCAATATAAATTCACACTTATGAACTGAAAAGGGAGAAATGAGAAGGATAGAATTGACGGCTAATTATTCAGTTCTGAATTTTGCACAACCCTGGTTAATTTGGCTTTTGGCTGCCTACAATACAAGTATGGTCCACATTGTAGCAGATTCAGGTCAAGAATCGACCATGCCAAAAGCAAAATAACTAATAGCAGTTTGGCATGAATACATGAATACTGAATCCCACCATCAAAAGCACATGATGGATGACATTTCCGACCGAAATGACCTTAAAAGACACATCCATGTAAGTCAGACGCATCTCTCTCATTACTGGTACTGCAGCTGCCCATGCAATAACGCTGATTGTTTCCAATAAATATAAAACTTGAGGCCTTCACCCTTGATAATTGATTAAGGTATTTTAAAATGGATTGGTTACACTATAACACTGTATAGCAGTATACAAATAAACTGTGCATTCAGCAGCACACACAATCCAGAGTCAATGGGAAGACAGAATTTGTCTTTTCTGTCGGCATATTGACAGACACACAGGATATGCCCCTTTGCCCTCATCTTTGCGCTGTATGTAGTTTTTCAGGCAGTTTGTCTGTGCCGTCTACATCTTCCATCAATAAAGCCCTAATTAAATTTTACGCCATCAGATAACCTCCAAATATCTCAGCAGCTAACGCAAACCCATCAATCTAGCTGCCATCCCTGGCTGGATATTACTAAAAGAAACACCAGAACTTTGTTTAAAGGCAATCTGTGCCTTCTTCTCAAGTGAAGGTCAGAGTTTGAGTGGAAATATTGGGGTGGAGCGGCTACGGCTAGAAGAGCAATAAATGGCGGAGAAAGATAGTAGTAGTTGTAGTGTATTCTAAAACACTATTTTATAGTTAATATTACAAAAGTAATAATTCTTATTTAGTTTAATAAATGTAATAATAATAACAATTGTTGTTGTTTGTTGGTGGTATTATTACATGTATTATTTTACAGTGGAATATTATAATTTTATAGTCATATTGATATTTAATCAGAATTTTCTGGCCAAATTATGTAGTCAATAAAATAAGCACAGCAAATCACAATTGCAATTTTAATCAGACCCCCCCCCCCCCCCAAAAAAAAAAAATCGCTCCCCACAGCCTACATGTGATGCACTTAAATTGTCACTGCATCACAAACATGCTTTATCCAATGCAAACGAGGTTCATTAAAGAATGCGCTGGATTCAAATCAGTGCTGTTTTCCTGGTGTAATTATTAGCCTATTACTGTCCACAATGAAAGAGGGACATTTGTGTGCATGCCTTGTTTACACAATCTATACATTTGCAACCAATTTCCTATATGCAAATTGTGGTCAGCATGTTTGCATCATATGAAAATAAACATCTCTTCTGTATCTCAGTGTGAAACTTCACAGAGCATCAGATACACAAAGGATTAATGCGGAAGAGGGAATACTAGGTTCTTTTTCAGCCCACACACCGCTTTGCTAGAGGAACAACCCGCGGTTTACAGTCGGTATTAAACCGTAGCCGCTTACAAAGGTGAGAGAGAGCAAAAGACTGATGTTTTCTAATTCTAATTCGTCTGCTCCCACCATAAAACACAACACAATACCTCCAGAAGCCAAAAGCTGCACAGTAGGCGTCATCTCCTTCTCCCTTTCCATTTTTATTTCCCTCCAGAATGCTTAATCGAAGTATTGCATTTGTGCTTCCCTCACTCTCCGGACTATTATTGTGCTATAATCGCATAAACCCGCCCCGAAATGGCCAGTAAAGACAACAAACTTGTGTTTTGTGTAAATGAATGATTCTTGATTAGAATAAGCTACAATATGGAGCATTTAGTCAAGAGAATGCCAGCATGTTACCTACACCCTACATAGCGATCCCTTTTTATCCCTCCATTCCCTCCTGGCCATCATGATAGCATCTGCTGCAATGCATGATCAATATGTTTGGTTTATAAATGTCGGCATGGCACAGGGCCCGGCTCTGACAGCGACTGCAGCTATAATATATGTGCAGCTCGGAGAGGGCGTCTGATCCTGTACAGCCGTGAGTGGATGTGGAGTGGATGGAGTGGGCCTACCGTGAAACGCACGGTGTCAGCTATCACTTAGCCACTTAATCAGGCCCACCTTCCTCTCGTCCAGAAAGGTATGGATTGGTCGAGAGGAAGAAAAACGGCAGCTGGGTTGCAGCAGCTTCACTCGCTCTGCCTTAAGGAAACTCACCAGTGACAGATTGGCGACTTTTAAAGATTTGCTCGCTGGAAACATACTTCACTTCCTGTGATGGGACATTTGGGTTCGCTCACGATCCTAGCAGTAGTCTTCAATACAGTATTTTACATTCTATTTTGTTTTACTTTTTTAAGAATGTATTTATGTTCAATGTCCATTTTCATTCATTAATGTATTCTACTAATAGCTGTTGTTAGAACACTGTCATTTTTGCTACAATTTCACATCATTAAAAAAAAAAAAAAAATTGACACATTGTTGTTGATTTTATGTAAAACCCTAATAGACACTTATATTATAATATATAAGATAGATTATAAGGCCAGGCAGAGAGGGGTAAAAAACAATAATAATAATGATATTAACGTACTAATATTAATGAAAATATAATTAAAAAGTTTATTTATAACGCCATTAAGGTCCTATATAGCATTTTTAAAGCATGGTTCTGTATGGAACCCTATAAAGGTTCTATTTAGCACTAAAAAGGGTTCTGCTATTGTTACAATCCGAAGAACCCTTTTCTGAACTGTTTAGAACCATTTTTCTTCAGAATGTAGTATTTCTTGTTGCCTGATTCCTGCCTGTGTACCTTGGATTAACCCTTGTCTCACCGCTCAGACTCTGTTTGTACCTCGTCTGGACTATTGCTCGTGTTTCAGATCCCTCTTCTTGTCAAGCCCTCTGGATCCTGTTCGCCGAGCGATGACCTATTCCAACCCTAGGGATATTCTTGTGTTTTGCCCATGCCATACCTGTTTGCTAGTGTTTCGACCCTGCCTGTGTTTGTTGACCACGTCTCAATAAAAAGCTTGCACATGGATCCGCACGCCTCATGCATCTGTCACTCTGTTAAAGCTAGTGTAAGAATTTAGAGACAATCATAAGGTGTGGAGAAAAATAAATAAACCATAGGACCCTTAACGTATTTTTGGTGAAATAGATTTAATGTTTTGATGTTTTTTTAATTAACTAAAGTTCAATTTAACCATTAAAAGTAGGTTAAAAAACGGAATCCAGAAAAAATAAAACAGAAAAAAAAAACGGAACTTGGAAAAAATTCCATGTACATCTTAATCGTATGATTGGATGACAATAATATGTGAAGCGTGCCATCACATTTAGGAATAAATGTGAAATGTTTCAAAAGCATGCATTCTGTAAAAGTTGCAATGACACAGAGGGCACAAAGTATTTTAACATGTAAGCCACATAAACTGGAACGAATGAGTGAATGAATGAACAAGCTAACAAACAAGCAAACAAATAAATTAACGTTTTCTCTTTTTTTTTGAAAATTTTGAAACATTTTAAATCAAATCAAATAAACTGTATTTTGTTATGAACACACATTTCACAAAACTTTGTGGTGCACTTGTCCACCTTGTACATTGAATAAATGTGTTACTTCAAAGTAGACCAACAATAAAAAGATGAATAAAGAAATGTATATTATGCCAGGACAATAATTCAAATGATTATTGACAAATGATTAATGTAGCAGCAGCAGCAGCAACAACTTTTTCGTTCACTATATTTTTCAGTACCTCTTTTCAGACAGTCTGTGGATTAAGAAAGATAGCAAATACACCAAGAAGTCTGTTTGATGTGCGTTTTATCTGGTAGATGTAATTTACTCCACTTCAAGATTGCTAAAACGCTGTGACACCAGTGGTACATGAACACTAACAACACTGCCTGGGAAAGATTTTGATTTTACTTTCTTAAACCTATACAAACATATGAGGACTTTATTGTGAAGCCGTCAACATGATTAAATGGTGGCTTAATCACAAACTTTTTAAATAAAGAAAACAAGATCATTATGCATAAGTGTTTAGTTCAGCAATTTACATGTGTATATGCATAAATATGTGACTATGACTTCTTCACAACAATTTTTGATCAAGTTTAAACCAATATAATGTTAGAAAATGTTTACTACGAAAAGTAAATTGTAAATAAAAATACAAAAAAAACTTTGCAGTACATTTTAAATTACTATTGCAGTCTTTGTACTTCAAAATGTCATGTTTTATTGAGTGCATTACTTGCTTATTCTTTGTAATTAATTTGAATTTTACAAGCAGTTGTTGAGTGAAAATTGTTTCCTTTTTTCAGTGTATATTTCTCAAAATTCTTCATGTTTATCAGAAGTTTGTACTCAAATATGACACTTCAAATATAACGTGACACTTTATAGGACACGCTCATTTGCAAATGCACAGACGCATTTAACTGTGTTCATACATGACCTTTCCTCTAGCACCTTTTGAACCGCTGTGCTTTGTTTATATTGTTCTGTCCTGATCTAATATGCCTCATTTGCCACTTTGGACAGTGTAAAATCAAAGTGACCTTTAATATTTCATACTTTGAGCAGGGCTGCCATTTACTTTAGATCATCTTCAGTCCCAGAGATCTGAGGCCACCGGCACTTTCTACTGTTGTTGCTGGTCATGCTAATTTCTGTAAATACATTTTAATGAGGAATAATATGACATTTATTTATTGTGGTGCACTGGAGGTTTAAGCATATTTCAAAGGGACATATCATGCAAAACTGGATTTTCCTTGCTCTTTTGAAATAAGAGGACTTAAGACAGCTGAAAGCTCCTTCCACGAGTCCAGCAAGACCATTTAATAAAAGTAAGCTGCAAAAAAACAGCTATTAAAAAGCCTTTATGGTTGTGATGTCACATTCAAGGGGGTCCGGATGTCATGTCAAAGCTAATGGTACCTAACAATTCCAGACAATACGTTATAGAGACTATCCAGAGCTGTGGCGTCAAAGGTAACATACAAAGAAACATATAAGTCCAACTAGTGTTCTGTGAGCCTCCAGTCCATTCCATAAAATCATTTTATAACTATATTTTATAAATAAAATTACATATTATCAGAATGTACAGCTAAAAATATAAGCCAATTTAATGATTAAATTAGCCTACATAAAAATAAATAAATATACATGAAGAGTTTATTTGCAAAAATTTTTTATTTTCAAAAATCGTGCTATTTATTATGTTATCGTGTTTTTATTGTGTTTTATTGTGTTAATTAGATGGTTTTCTGCAACAGTTATCTGTTTCTGCAAATTAACTGTGTGTGCTTTGCTGTGTTGTGTTGTGTGTTTATTTACTAAAAATATATTTTACTTCCAAAACATTGTATTATCAGAATACATTTGAGTACTTTTAAAAAGGTTTCAGTGGAAACAACATTATCATGTATCTACCAGCATGGAACATTAGCAAACATGGGTCATTTATGTAAGTTACAATATCAACAAAGTTGAATATATAAGTTAGTCATTCAATCAGATGACACATAAGTCAGAATCTATGTTCTGTGATCATGCATATACATCCTTCAAATGCTGCTTACATCTATTCTGGAAGCTACACATCATATAAGCTTTCAACTTGAAATGTTGTGTTCGTTCCTGACACCAGCGCCTACACGCATACTGTCTGGCACATCGTCAGGACAAACCACATAATGCAAATGATCGGAATATGATGGATAATCATAACAGACAAGTGCCTCGGGGGACCCATGACAGATGTCAGTGTTTGATTGTAAATGCCAGCCCTCTGAATTTTTTTTTAATAATGTAATAAATAATTGGCCAGTATCATGCCGAGCTTTCCGATTCCCAATCTAGACAACAACATGTATCGCCTCATCACAGCTCATGTCCTTCCCATCATGCATTTGCCCACCAAGGAAATAGAGGTGCTCAGGCCTGTTGAAAGATGCATGAAATTGGCCATCAGTGTCCTCTGGAGAGATTTGAAAGAATTCAGGCCAAAAGTGATTGTTTTCTGCTGGGTGTTTTTATCTGTTTATATGTGCATGTGTTGAGGAATACGATTCATTTCAGCTCTCAAATGAATCTCTCTGAAAAGAATATCGAGAGGGAGATGCGGTCACACCAGGACACTGACGGGTCGCTGAGGTCAGATCACGGTGCTGAAGAACTCTGAATGGTTAAGCAAGATAACACAAATCCTTGAGATGCACAATGATTGCTTATGTGACCTGCAGTGACATGTGACACAGACAAAAGAGATGTATCACTGCTGTTTGCTAAAGCACACAACACTAGTACTACTGCATGGACACATGAATAGTTTATTATATATATAACACTGTAATATTGTGTTTAATTATTCTAAGTATATAGTTTTTATAGGTTTTAAAAGATATATCATGCTTTTGTTACAAAACTAAACAAAAATATATAGTAAAAACAGTAATATTGTGAAATTATATTACTGTTTAAAATAACTGTTTATAGATAGAAAGCATTTATTTGAAATATATATATTTTTAACATAATATATGTGTTTACTGTTACTTTTGATCAAGTTAAAGCATATTTGCTGAATAAATATATTTTAAGTATTTCATCAAAGAAAAAAAAACCTGACCTTTCGAACAATATGATATAATATAATAATTAGTGCTGTCAAACGATTAATCGCAAATAATCGCATCCAAAATTAAAGTTTTTGTTAATAATATAAGTGTGTGTACTCTGTATATTTATTATTTATATATAAATACACACAAATGCATGTATATATTTTATAAAAATATGTTATGTTTATATATGAAATATATTTATATATTATATGAATATAAATTTGTATATCTAAATACATGTACATATTTTCAAAATACAGTATATAGGCTACTGTATGTGTGTGTCTTTATATATACATCACACACATATATTATGTAAACCAACAAAAACACATTTTGGGTGTGATTAATCACGATTAATCATTTGATATAATTAATAATAATATAATAATAATAAATAACAATTCAACAGTTATAACAATTAAGAGCTATATATACTGTTACACAATTTATATTAACTTTACATTTAAAATAAAAATTCACAATTTTATACAGGTGAAATTAGCCCAGTAATCCAGTCATTATGAGTTCACTGTTAAAATGAAATAGTTAGTCTGTTCAACCCAACATGGGTCCACGACAAAATGTATCTAGCGCCTTGTTGTTAGGAGGATTCTTTTTTTAACCCAGTATTTCTATAGACACTCAACTATAACATAACTAAGCACTATATACTGTGTATATATATATATATAAATACACACATATTCATTCATTATTTAGTTTTTTTTAGGATATTATGTCATTTTTTAGGATATTATGTCAAATATAGACACAATTGAGATAACTGTCATCGACAATCTTGATTCTCACACAAATGAGAACTATGTGATTTTTTTGTTTTGTTTATTTTTTACATATTAACATTTTTTATATATATAAAAAAATAGACACAATTAGACGACTGTTAGTGACAAACTGGATACTCACACTTAACATAACTAAAAATGGGATCAACCTCTGAGCAGCACCTTTTTTAAATTGGAAGATGGTTGCCAAAATTAGCAACCGCTGGGACAAGTTGTCAGGTCAGCTTTGATATGGCACCTAGCAAGTTTGAAACATGCACGCACCACTAATATTTTGTACAGAACATGCTAAATCTAGTTTGATACTGCTTTTGAAAATGCATATGCACCTGTGGGTTTTTCAGCTGAGATATATAATGGATGCTAGCTGATTAGCGAGTATTTAAGTTTGCAGTGTCATGCAGGTGTGGAAAAAGCCATCCAGCTGTGTCTGGACAACAATTGCCCGGTCTAGTCGGAAAACGCCTTCATTGTGCATTTCAATTGTTTTAGCAGTTTGCAAGCGTGCAGGGTTCTGTTGTCTGGAAAAAGTCCAGCGAATGTAGTTCTAGACAAAGCAAACCACGATCAAACTTCTAAATGATCAACACGATAAACGAAGCCGTCCTCTGATTAACTCAGTCTCGTTGGCACTAGGTTCTCGTGATCATCATGACAATATGCAATCAGATTTGGCAGACACGAGCTGTTTAGCTCGGCCAGATGATGACAAATGGAATAGCATGACCTTGCGAGACAGTTATGGAGGATAACTGACTGGTGGAAAGAGTCCCACTCAAATGGAATTAGCCGTGATTGAAGTGCCATGGAAACAGATGTGCTAAGTTCAGTCATGCCTTATCAGCACATAACTCAATGTGTCAGTCTAGCGTGACGCGTGCTACCGCAAGTGTGTTCACGTCTCTTGATTGATTATTTTCTCATTCTCTTCATGATAACCTAGTGTGACCCTCGCTTTATGTCGTGAGCCTCAGGGTTGTGTTATTTGGTTTAACTGTCAATACGTTTTTTTTATGTGGGAAAAATAGCAGCGTGACCTTCATAGAAGTGGTGGATTGTATGGATAGAAAAAAAACTATTTTACACATCTGATGTTTCTCAAAGAGAAAAAGGAAGGCAAAAAATGGAGATCGACTGAAGAGTTTTGCATTGCCTCACACTTCTCAGATTTTTCTGAAGAGATCTCAGAAATGTCACAGAACGAGCTTAGATTTGTAAAATACACCAACGTCTGCGATCAAATGTTTGAGATCTAAATACATACTCATACATTTCTCATTCAATTTGTCCTAGATCAGCTACACTCATTTCACAGCTCTATTTACTGTATGTCAACAGGTGAAAGTATTGAAGTGAACACAGCTCTATGTGTGTGTTATAATATGTCAACAGGTAAACGTATATATATATATAATATATATTTATATATTATAAAATAAATAAATATAGCCAAATAAAGTATGTTTTGGTGACAAACTTGATAAACAAAACATAAAGGAAAAATATAATTGTATTAATAATTTTTTAACTATATAATATGGTTATATATTATTTTATATTTGTGATATGTATACATCTACAAACATATACAAAACATAACTGAAAATTATATTTCTTATTTTATTTTTAGATATTCATATATTATATTTATATATTTATATTTGTACTTATTTTATATGTATAAATTGTTATATTTATTTTTTATATTAAGAAATAAAAATGGACAAATTATGCAATTGTCGCCAAACAAACGTAATAAACTTACATAAAACATAAATAAGAAATCATCAGTCTCCTGATCTTTCTCAACCTCTGAGCAATACAATTTTCATCTGACTCTTAGATATAATCATAATGGATATTGCTGTTAAGATGCTATTATGTTTGAAATGTTATATTCAGGATTCATTAGAGCATGTAGTAAAGGTAAAACATTGTTAATTTTTTACATGGTTAAAATGCTTCTTCTGAATATGATCGAGGCCTAAAATGCCTCATGTTTGTTTTTTCAAATTAATTTTGGCATGGGGAGCCGTGAGAGCACAGACGTGATGCAGAAAGACATGGCGAGTTTGCTGTCCTGTGTGTGCGGCCCTCAGAAGCCCAAAAGGCCTGGGAGGAGCCAACACTGTGGGAGCCGTCTGATGGAATAACACTTGATGGGAAGGGAAGCTATCTCGAAATTTTGCCTGAAAAAAAAAAGTTGATGATGTTTCCTCTTTTTAGGACGACATCATCTGTCTAAAACATCGGTAGCACTTAAAATCAGGCGTAAAAGAGCTGGCTATGTATTATTCAGGACACGCTGCGTTCACAGGGCTGGATGTGGCTGTATAAATTAGCTGACAGGGAGCGGATCTTGAATATATGTTTTAGGGTGGCAAAGGGGTGGCATTGGGTCTGTGAGGGGTGGCAACACCAAAGCAAGCCCCCATGCATAGTTTTTGGGATTTATTGTCTGACATGCACAGTTGTGTTCACATGTATTGCCTTACCATTAAATATTCATCTATACTGTTTAAAATGAAAAATAAATAACAACATTTCAATATCCAATATAAAATCCAATCCAATATAAAAGTCAATACACAATATAAAAAACTTCAACAGGTTATAAATGTTTCTGAGCTTGTATCATTAAAGAAGACATGAGGTTCTATTAATATTGCATATGCTAATTAGATGCATAAATCACGTTTTAGTGCAAGTTTAAGAGTAACACTTTTGAATTTCCTAATATTAGAAAGACATACAATAATATCAAAGCATTGATACTGAATCAGTTTTGAAAACAATGTTTGATTTTCTGTTATTACCAGAGGTGGGAATGTCTGTAATGACCCAGAACACACTATCAATAGTCCAGCAACACCCCAGCAACTGCATAGCAAGAGCCTAGCAACCACCCAGAATATCCTAGCAACCAACTAGCAACACTTTAGCAAACATCTAAATTACCAAACTATTTATATTTCTTAAACAAGAATTTAAGACAAGCCAGCATAAATTTGTCTTTCAAACTTTTAAATCTAGTTATTACACACATAGGGCTGTCACGATATTAGATTTTTCATTTCACGGTTATTGTGGCCATAAGAATTCACAATATCGATATATTGCGATATCAGTCAAATCATTTTTTTACTTTGTTTATTGAGTTTTTCTTTTTCACTAAATAAGGATAAACACAGGGCATAAGACTCTGGCTTTCTCGGTCTTCTTTGGAGCTCTTATGAAATAACAATAGATAAAATACTGTCAAGTTCAACATTATGATGAATAAATAGTAATAGTAACACTTTACAATAAGATGTCATTTGTTAACATTAATGTATTAACTAAGAATACATTTATTACACAATGTATTAATCCTTCTTAATATTAATACGAATACAGTTGTTCATTGTTCATGTTAGTTCACAGTGCATTAATGTTTACAAACACAATATATGATTTTAATAATGCATTAGTAAATGCTGTAATTGACATGAACTAAGATTACTAAATGCTGTGGAAGCATTGCTCATTCTTATTTCATGTTAACTAATGTAATTAACTAATGTTAACTAATGAACCTTATTGTAAAGTGATGCCATAGTAACATCTAAACTGATACTTTAACCAGTTAGAATTAGGGGGGGGGGGTGCTAGAGACGTTACCCTACCAATATCCAGCCACTACCCCAGCAGGCACCACACGTCTATGTAAGGTCAGGTTGACGTTGGACATGACGTCGTACAGACGTTGCATTTTGGTTGAAAATGAAAATCGGTTTTGACGTTAATTTGACGTTGACTTAAAATTGCATTTTGGTTACACAACCTGAAAACAACAAAACATCAACGTCAGCTGACGTCGGCATTGAACATCAATTTAACATTGACATTAGACATTGAGTTTACATTGAATTTTGGTCACCCGACGTCGCAACCGAAATGTTAACCAAATATCAACGTCTTATGTCTTGACGTCAGCGGAGTCTAGGACACATAGATGAGCCCCAGAGACAGATCTCCAGTGAGGAACTCGTCACCTAGACATCCATCGGGTAAAGACCACTGGAACCAGTGGACTGCTTACACTCTGACTTTGCTGCAGTTGGAACAAACTACTGGTTTGTCTGGCCGGAGGGGAACTGGCCCCCCGACTAAGCCTGGTTTCTCCCAAGGTTTTTTCTCCATTCTGTCACCGATGGAGTTTTCGTTCCTTGCCGCTGTCGCCTCTGGCTTGCTTAGTTGGGGAATCTTCATTTCCACAATATCATCGACTTGATTGCACAAATATTATTTAAACTGAACGAGCTGGACAATGCCATCACTAAATTCAATAATGAAATGCATTCAGCTGAAAATTGAGTGTTAAATCCTGTCATTTTACATTATTGACACAATTTGCCTATTTTGATATTGTGCTTTGTTACAATTTGTATTATTAAAAGCGTATATAAATAAAGGTGACTTGACTTGACTTATGACATTGTGTGCCTGTTTTGTGCCTGCTGGGACCAAACTGTCCCTAGCAATAATTTGATCAAATAAATAAATATATTTATATGTTTTCGTCATTTCAGACACATCTGAAACATCATATCATTGATATTACCTAACGAGTTAAAGTAAATACGTTAGAAAACTGTGAGTTCTCAAGGACGCGTATTTAATACATGTGCGGAATGTATTCGCACACCGTACGAGAAGCGCAGCCGTGTTTATAACTCACAGGTATTGCACCCAATTCAAGACAGCAGTCCAAAGCAGTTCATATAAAAGCCCACTTCAGGACTTTTTTTACAACTTTTTTTACAAAGTTGCATCGATGAGTTTAAAGTGATGTTTGTTTGACAAAACAGAGCAAACGGAAAGAGAAAGCCCGATCTATGGCTATTGTTAGCACCCTATAAAAAGCATGCGGACAAAAAGACAAACGTTGCGCGTTTCTTTCAGAATCATCCTGAGTCCAATTCAATTAATATTAAAATAATATGATGTGTGATAAAAGGGACAGTTCACCCACAAATGAAAATGTCATCATTTGCTCACCCTCAAGTAGTTCCAAACCCAACCTGGTCTCATAAAAATACGTACCTCTGTGCACTTTCTGTGTGACACCGTTTTACGTACCTTACTGCACGTTTCGCCTCAGTTTCACAGGGAAATGTCCACTGAGTGGAGCTAAAACTCAGGTTAAGTACGTGAACCCTGGCACGTTTTTATCACGTAGATATAGGTACATATTTCTGTGTTTTTATTACGTTGCTACAGAAACGTATTGCGACGGTTCAGAATTCAAATATCCGGGGTCTGTCCCTAAAAGTTAATGCTCTATCATGCCTACACCAAACCCAACCCTAAACCTACCCGATAGTGTTAAAGGCAAAACTGATATAAAAACGTATTTGTTGATGCAAGCGTGCCATTTCAACTTCCTTATATGAAGATTTAAACTACTTTGTCGATTCGAACCGGAGCTCCTCGCCTCCTAAGTACGTCTCCGTACTCCGTGAGTTACCGAAAACAAACTTACCGTCTATGAAAACCATAGATATGAAGCTGGATATGTGCGATGCTAACGTTCAAAAGCATCAGTTTTCAAATCTCCCAGCTTTTTTATATTATTTTGAAGACGTAACATGCAAAAATTACGCTTTATTAATCAAAACTCTGTAAATTTGTGTGAAAAGGAGTAAAATATATCAGAGTTTTACTGCCTCTATAGTGTTTGTTTATTTTGGAAACTGCAGTAATGTAGTTATTGGCACGTATTTCGTGTCTCGCTAAAAAGTGCACCCAGGTGCGTAAATGCCATGAGACCAGGTAGTCCAAACTTGTAAGAATATCTTTGTTCTGAACACAAGGAAGATATTCTGAAGAAAGTTTGTAAACAGGCTTCTTTGAGGCACCATTAACTTCCATAGTAGGAAAATAAATACTGTGGAAATCAATCGTGCCTCAGAACTGCTCTGTTTCCCACATTCTTCAGAATATCTTCCTTTGTGTTCAGCAGAACAAAGACAATCATACAGGTTTGTATCTACTTGAGGGTGAGTAAATGATGACATATTTTTCATTTTTGGGTGACCGATCCCTTTAAGACACCCAGTGCTCTGATGCTGATGTTGGTTCACAAAATCATAATTGTGTAATTATTGTCTGTTAAACATACTATAACAAAGAAACTCTGTAAGCTATATGAATTATAACCGGGGTGGTATGTCCCCTGTCCCCACCAATGTTGAAAGCAAACCTACGCCCTTGCTTTAACCTGTTACCTCTGTAAGCCGAGGAAGGGAACGTCTTACAGGTGATGTAGAAGAGCGAGCTCGAGTAACATGTCCACGCTCTGACACAGCACTGAGCCTGTTGCCTGGGCAAATACATGTTTATGATGGATTAAAGAAGCTTGTTGTATTTGAAATGCACATGATGGCATTTACATAGATTTCCTCTTTTGTAACTTCCCTTCCCTAATGTCACCTTACCTAATAATGTCACGTTATCTGATACTATCACATTTTAATAGATATATAAAACTAATATATAACAGATAACTTAAACACTTGTTGCTGATAAACAAAAACAAAATACAATGGGCCTATATCACTTATTCTTATTTTATTTTATGTTTGGAGATCTTATACTATATATTTATTTGTTAATGTTTTTGCAAGATCATCATAATATTATCATAACATTTTTTTTTTTATAATTGAAAAACATGTTAGTGAATTGACAAAACTGACAGCTATATTTATATATATATATAATAATAATTATTATTATTATTATTATTTTAGACAGTTCTTTCTGGTCCGCGAATCTGATTGTCTGGTAAGAGTGTTGATATTAGTCTCTAACAGAACTCCAACAGCTGTTTCACCGTTTGTATCACTCGGCTTACCGAAGTTGGAATATTTCTCACAGCGAGTGCCATGGCGGATGCCCAAATCCAATATAATTTAAAAAATAAGACTTTTTTGTGTCAAAGAATGTAGTTTCAAGAGTTTTTTAGGCGAAAATGTTCTTGTTTGGACTTCAAATATATCCCCACCCCACCCCCGGGCCTATCAACTTTGTCTTTCATGTTTTTCATCTTTCATTTAATATTGAAAGGGAGATTCATACAGATATCCATGACTTTGGATTGTAGACATATTGAGATCTCTTTAGAAACAAATGAGGAGATTCTTGAGATCACTTCGGTTTTCTTCACAGCAGAGCAAGTAAAAAAGTGAAAACTCACCTGTCTTTTGACCTTTAGAAGTTTTAGCCAGTAATAGTCCTTCGTGATTTCTGCTTATGTTCTATCATTGCATTGTTTTTAAATACAAAGGCTTATAAATGCATCCCTCTATGACTGAGCCGCCGGCAGCTTTTGGTTGGCATCTGTATGGGCACAGTTTTGGGCACATTTTGTACCATGGGCAGGTGTGAAACATGTTTTCTGTGGGCTGCAGCATGCCATGGAGGTGTCATTCTGACTGACAGCCTAGTCAGAACACAGTGCCGACATTGACTAATAACAGCCTTTCCCTCAAAAATGACAAAATATATAAGCTGTTGCTACCATTATTTTAATTAGGATATTGCATAATGAAAATATCAACAAAATACTTTCATTAAACCCTTTAAGCTAATTAAAAATATATATAAAATATACTTAGTATATTTAATTTTATTTTAATAATATTTTTGCATCATT